>JAIXND010000756.1:36661017-36778517 GCA_023646645.1 Varanus salvator macromaculatus | reverse complement strand
ATCAGTTTACATAAGCCATATATCTGGAATCTGTGGACTATTAATTAATTAATTAATTCATTTGTTCATTCATTCATAAAGCACCAAAAATCTACACAGTGCTATATAAAATAAAATAGAAGATAATTGCTGCATTCTAAATGGTTCTCAATTTTATTGCCTTATTCCCGTTCCATTTGTATATAAATGTCCAATTGTTCTTTGTTCTTATTCCAGGCCTTGCTGCTTAAACGTTCCTTCCTCCCCATCCTTAGTGAAATGGTTATGAAACTGTTGTGAATGTCCTTCAAGAAATGCCAGGCAATGGCCAGAGTTCTGTAGAATTTCCTTTGTAAGCTCTGTTGAAACAAATGGGAATCATGTCCCAGAAATTCTCTTTAACTGCTCCTAAATTTGTCCTATAATGGGACTCATGACAAGATTGTTGAATGTCAGAGGTGTAGTCCCCTGGGCTTCTTTTATTTATGTTTCATACTGGCTCCTTTGCTTAAAAGTGTGCACTTGTAAAATCCACTTTCTTTCGCATACCCCTTGATTGCACTATAATTTTTATTCTTGCTTCATCAGCAGTCATTAGATTTACAACTAAGTACAGCTCATGCCCCCCACCCCCCGCTACCATGTTAAGGTTATGATAGGTACAAAGGCAAGGAAATTCAAAGTTAAGCGTGAAAGACCATTCTTATTTCACTGTCACTGAATTATTTTATTGCATGGAAAATGAAAAAATGGCAGTGTAATGTGCCTAAAAATGAACCAGATACAGCACATGTCACCAGTAGAGAGACATGTATAGTGCATGTCACCACTGTAAAAGCTTCAAGTTCTGACAAGTCTGCCAAATTTCAGTGTACCCAAAAGCTTCTCCCAACAAGCCCATTCCAGGGGTGGGCGTCTCTTAGTGGAGGCTGCCAATAAAAGAAAATGGTGCCAAATTATTTGGCAGATTTGTGTTATGCAAAAAATAGCCAGTTCCAGAATTTTATCGGTGGCCTTAATTATAATGACAATAATACTTTCTTAAGGGAAAATGCATGTGCACGCATGCACACACACACACGCTCATCCCATCATATAGCAAGTGATAGCCTGGGAGAAAAATATGACTACGTTGTCTTGGGCATCCGTACAGCATAGATTAGTCTGAGACAAATGATCTAGTTTAGTGGCAAAATAGAAAGACACAATCTAGTTCTCTTGTTGCACATTTTCAAATATATATTTAACTGCATCCACAACTTTTTGCACCTCATTGCCTTTTTGCTCAACTAACCTATTTCAGTGGTACCAGATGCAAAATGAAATGCAATGAAGCTTAAGGTTCATGAAGTGAAGGGCCAAATTTTCAAAATGATCCTGTCCAATGGTCTGTAATTTTATTATTAACTCCTTATGTGTTCAATACATAGCTTTTCTTCTTCCATTGTTCAGGATTCTGAAATAGCTTCTGACTAGGGTTCTCTTCATCTATGTTTCAGGCTTACAAAGTGATTCTGAAGGTGCTTGTTGTAAGAATGTGGATTCAGGTATCAGTGGAACCTCTACCTGTCATCAGCCAGGTCACCTTGCCCAGACCTTGCATGCTGCAGCTGACAAAAATGATTGGAAAGTATAGTAAATTTGGGGGTAATTCACTTATTTATTTATTTATTAAAACATTTATATGCTGCCCCATCGCAACGAAGCCTCGGGGCAGCTCACAACATTGTTAAAAATACAATAAAACAATAAAACATATTAATTTATCCCTCCCCCCTCGGTGCATCTTGGCAACTTAAAATATAATTAACTTAAATACAAATCAAACCCAAATAAATCAAAAGAAAAACAAAACCCACTTGTAAACCAAATATAACACATATAAACCAAATACAACAACTACAATAAATAACTAAACAAATACAATAAATAACTAAACACAAATAAACTATAAACAAAATCAGACTAACAATTAAAATAAGACTTGAATAAAAACGTCTTCGCCTGGCGCCGAAAAGCATACAACGACGGCGCCAGGCAAACCTCTCCAGGGAACGCATTCCATAGTTGGGGCACCACCGCCGAGAAAGCCCTCCTCTGGGTACTCACCCACTTCACCTCCTTCACGGAAGGCTCCTGGAGGAGGGCCGCCATTGCAGAACTTAGGGGGCGGGAGGGCATGTAGGGGCAATTGTTCTGGATTGGCAATGTGTGAGGAATCTGTCCAGGGTTAGGGATCAGATTCCCTGGGCTTGACTCCCTGAACTCTGGTCCTTCACCAGGACTCAAGCTCCATGTGCTCCACAGGTAGCTCCTTCAGCACCAGGCTGCAACTGGTGCTGAAGAAGACTGGGGTGGGAGCAGCTCACCAGGAAAGCCCACCCCGCCCCCGCCCTGGCCACCACGCATTCAGCATCCCTCTTCTAAGGGAGCCACAGCTTCATTTGGACTTCTGTTGCTGACACAGAAGCAGCTTGCCAGATGCACATCTTCACGAGCAGTCACAGACTTTCTCTCAGCTCAGTTCTCTTTGGAATACCAAGCACAAGGGAAGGATCCCTATAGGGTTTGTCCCAACCCTAGTCTGGATAGCTACAATTTTACAGATGGAAGCTTTTAGCAGGGATCACTGGATGTGTGGGTTCCACCTCATGCTATGTCATGTGAGCTATGATGTTGGGAAAAAGAGGAAAGGTAAAGGTAACAGAATGAGAAGTGGCTTTGCTGAGGATTTCATAACAGAACCTACCTCACAAGGCAAGATTGGTTGATGCAATATTTTTGTGTCCAATAAATGCTAAGCAATGGTAAGCTCTTTCCTGCCAGACATCAATTAGAGGCATGGTTCAACACAGGTTAATGATTAACCTCTCTATCATCTACTCTGCTTCACTTCACCTTAAAAGCCAATGAAAATTGCTGAAAAGTGTTGCTCCCGTTGATTTGAAGTAATTGTTATTGTCTGAACTGGCATATTAAATAAAAGGGCTCTAGGGAATTAGACTTCTAATTTCCTATGGCTTCTTTTGTAATTTCACTCCTTCTTGGAGAGGTGTCTACTTAGAAGCAGATAAAAGAAGGGAATTAATGCATTGCATAAAAGCATAGTCTTACGGAAAAAAAATATGCATTCTTGGCTATTTTGATTTAAAGAACTTTACAATAGTCTGGAAATTGTGGCTTATAAGTAGGCAATTAATGTCAATACCCGTAAACCTGACATCACTTGCTTGCTATTATTTTTATTGTGTGTTTTACTAACACAGCCCCCCCCCACTCAAAAAGGAACTCCTCCAACCCCACCTGCAGCCTAAATAAGTCTTGTAAATCACCACAATCAAGATCCAAATGGAGGAAATGCTTGAAGTGTTAGGTAATGGACTATCTAGTTGAAATAGAACTTTATTACTATTTTTTACAGACAGACAGAATAATCTAAATATTAAGATCCTATGCAATGTTTTTCTCGCTTCTAGCATTTAGAGAGGAGGGAATTGCTTTCAGAAGATTGTTTTCATTTGCTATTATTTTATATTAAAATAAAGCAACATTTCTAAGGTCCTCTTGTATATTTTGTAATACAAGTGATCTTTATTTTTTTTTAATGCACCAATCCTTCCCCCACTCCACTTCCTTTGTGACATATGAAACAGTAACATTTTTCCCATGGTTTGAAGGAGAAAATGAAATCCAGATTTGTAATTCCTAAAAGAAGAAATTTGATCCTTTCCAATGTTTAAGTAATATTTCCTGTAAAACATATGAGGCCATCTGCAGAGCTGTTTCCAGACACATTTTGAAGTGGCAAGGGCAACTGAAAGAGAGGAGAATGGAGCCTGGCATTTCACCTCTGGGAAATGGAACATTAAAAGCTTTCTCAAAGCTGGATCTACTATTTTACAAAGTATTCCAGCCCTGCACAGTTCCCAATTTGTTTAATCTGCTCACCTTTTTACAGACAGGGAGGGAAAAGAGAAGGGGAGAGTTCTGGCTAAAAGAGACACTCTACAAAGCCCAGTTAGCAGCTAAGAGGCTAGCACAGAGGAATGCCAGCACTTATAGAAGGTTCTGGTTGTAATTTATTTTAAATAGGCACAATGCAGACACTGCAGGAAAATCCTTCTGTTCAACTCAACAAATTGAACCGACTTGGGCAGACAACACAGAATTGTGGTCCTTTTTATCTATTACAGAGTTGTGTTTTATTGTTAATCTCCAGGGTTGCCTTATGAATTCATGTTAGTAAAATGTTACAGCCTCACTCTAATAGGGTCTGCATTTACCAGACTTGGATGAATATGAAGAAAAGGTTTAACATTGTTGTTCTTTCTCTCCATACAGCCCCCTATTCTAAAACTGAATTTCTGTTCTGGTGCACCAGAAAAATGTCTAAGCTTTGGATAGACAGCTCAGACAAGTGTACTACTTAACTGAGGGATACACAGGCACACAGTGGAGTGGTTCAGATATGCTTATCTTAGACTGATAAATCATAGTTTCTCAGTTCTGGACTGAATCACATGTAGCTGCATGCCTTGCCTTCACCTGCTTCCATTCTGATCATGTACCACCTCAAAGCAAACTAGGAAGCGGGAAGATGAGTTTTAAATGCTCCTTTCAACCCAGGTTATAGGACCAGAAGCAGCAGGTGCAGTTATGATCCCCTATGCCATATTCAAGTCTCCTTGGATACCAACCATGAAATCCACTCATGTCTCTTCTATTTGTGTCTTCTCTTACACTCTGCTTATCATATTCTGAAACACACCTGCCTCTTTTTCTCTCAGTGACTGTTTCATATCTTTTTGGTCTTGTTCTAGCACCAGTGACATAAGGCTTCTCAGGAAATTCTCTGTGGCTTCTTCTTCTAGGAGTAAGAAGGTGTCCTTTACAGGTGAGCTTTTTCCAGGGTTTTCCTTTCTCTGTG
Organism: Varanus salvator macromaculatus; assembly: GCA_023646645.1. NCBI lineage: Eukaryota > Metazoa > Chordata > Lepidosauria > Squamata > Varanidae > Varanus > Varanus salvator. The sequence goes on along the minus strand of JAIXND010000756.1, from coordinate 36,773,611 downwards.
TTTTATAACAAAAACACATGGTACTGCTGCAATATAGTGCAGTTGCTGAAATATATGGGCTTCTTGAATGATTATCCTCATTTTAAACACACAACAATAACAGCCACCAAAACATACAAACAAAAAACCTTACCAAATTGGCAGCAAAATTTAGAAGAGGAATTGGAGGATGATGACATCATGTAAAGCCCCGGCAAACTACCACAAAGTAAAATCTCTCTCTCTCTCTCTCTCTCTCTCTCTCTCTCTCTCTCTCTCTCTCTCTCTCTCTCACACACACACACACACACACACACACACACACACACAGAGAGAGAGATAGATCAGGTAGAGATGCTAATAATAATTGGTCTGTTCAGACTTCGCACAGATTGGATGGCACTATTCACATATGCCCATTTGTGAGATAACAAAACCTTACTCTTCCCATCAGATTTTATTGGCATGCAAAGTTATGGCTGTAACTTCATATCCTATATGTATCAGACGGAACCTTCAGAACTGTCACTTCCATTTCTTATTAAAGCAAAACATTTTCTAAAAGAATTATAGAAAATGTTATAGCTGAATTATAAATGACAACTAGTATTTTTGTGATGTACAAATTGAAAGTTTTCTCCATATTGTTAGAATGCCAGTTTTCTCTTACTGGTGTGTAGTACTCACCATATACTATGTCCCTTGAGAATCACCACTTTCTCAAGAGATTACTTCAACATCACATTACGTTGATCACATATCTATTATGTATACACTTTCAGACTAGTGGAAATGTTTTCACAAAAACAAGCTGGAATCTTAGCTTAAAACTCCAGTTTTCAATCAAAGCTAAGATAGTAGCCTTAAAGAGGACTTTTTTGGGGGGAAGGGTGCTTTGTTTTGTTTTGCTAATATAAATGTTGCTTTTAGATGGGTGAGGGAAAACTCAGTAGCAGCTTTCCAGCCAAACCCAACCATCCTAATCCTTGTATAAAGCCACATCAGTTACTCCTGAGTACAGGGGATCTGAGGCAAACTGTTCATGCTAACCCTGCATGGAACAGAACATGTTAGGGGTCGCCTTGTTATTCTAGTACTTTCCAACACAATTTAACCACAGGTTCTGCACCTTCTGCTACCCAGACATACACAGGGACTTTTCCTACTCTGGTTGTTCGATAGTGCCATGAAAGCTAGAATGAACTTTCAAATCACCAAAAGTTCAGGCCAAATCTGGGGTTGAAAGGGAAGTTGCTCCTGTTTTTCTGCATTTCAGATAAGGAGTCTGTTAATTTTAATAGGAAGAAGCTTATCAAAATCATATTGCAGTTCTAACTGGCTGGCAGCTGCCATATCCCCCTCTCCCACCAACAGAGGCTCCATCCCCAGATTATGCTGGTTGGCATCCCCCCCTCCCAAATCGCCTTCACGATGTTGTAGCAATTTTGTCCAACATCCCATGTTCCTGCTCCTGAACTTATTTGGGATCCTCTCAAATGTTGCAGCTTACAAATAAAGTCATGAAACAGCAAACATGGTGATTGATGGAGGTGACTATCACCACTCTCTAAGACTGTGTGTCCCAAATGTTTGGTAGAGGATGTCATGGTTTATTTCCAAACTTTATTTATTCAAAGTACATTTCATTCTTACACCCCACCAAACATTATTTTTGAACTATGTCAAGATGAGCTTGGGCTGTCTTCAGAGGATCCACTCCTTGTGATTCACTGACTTTGGCATTCCTCCTGATTGGAAGCAAGTACATAGCAGTACAGATGCAACATCATTGTGTTGAGAGTAAAATATATGTTGCAGATATGATTACACAGAGATCCTACTGAATTACTCTCCCCCTCTTGCTCTTAGAGTAGAAGCTGACTGGCAAGAGACCAGATAATGGGCATGATTCATGCAGATGTCAGCTGTGGGACTGGGTGCTGATGCCCATGATCCCACCTCACCTATTTTCAATTACCACACTGATAATTTTCTCTCAACATGCCAGTGTTCCCTGGCATGCTATTTAAAAAGCACTGCTTTAGTCAGAATAGGGATAGGGATAGCAAGAGGAGGAAAACCTCACACAAGAATGTCTCTACGTTGTAGAGCTGCAGCAGTTCTGCCACAGCTTTAGCTTTTGCAGAAGTTTGGAGGGGCTCTCCACCAACAGCAAGGAGCAAATGGTGCAATACATATTACATTGGAATCAATGACAAATCTCGGCAGAACTCAGCAGTTGTACTGGATGTAACCATAGTACCAAAGGGCATAGTTATATGGATTGCACCCTCAAGTAGGGAGGCTTACAATCCTGTTATGATCAGGGTAGGAGAAGTGATGGATCTGTTCTTTGTTTCCTGCCCTTCGTCCTCTTACCCTGTATTTTTGCTAGATGGGGGTTCTTTGTCTGTCTGGATGGGCACAGTGGAGTGGGAGGAAGAGGGTTAAAGAGACCTCAGAATAGTTCACATCTTGTCCTTTCGGGACTCCTTTCCCTGCCCACCAAAATGCCACACTCTTTGAGGTGAGCTTGTGGCAAGGTGGCTGTGTGCATGCTGTCTTGATCAGGGAATCTGAAATAGCTGATGTCTCATCAGATGCTTTCTGAGGATTCCAGGATTGTGCCTTCCAAAGATTACTAGTGAAATTGGTGGACTGTTGGCATAGTAGATATACCTGCAATGAGAAGGATATGATTATGTCCCCAGGAATTTCATATAGAATTGTTCTAAGTGTAAGCCAGTCCTCTGATGGTCAGGCATAAAACTGTTATATTTGCCTTCCCATATTTTGCAGAATGCAGAAAAGGGGAAACATGAGGCTGCTTTTCATGGTATGATTATCTATTTGTATTTACCTAACTATCAAATCCATGCCTGTTCAAAGACAGTAAAAGACTTCTACTGTTTTTCCCTTTTCCTTGTTACACTATATGTGTCTTTAAGGCATGATGACTAAGAAAATAAAATATCCACAGAAGACCTTGGTTAGATACAGAGATGGAGGGGGCTATCCCTTCCCCCCTGACAAATATATCTTTATATTCTGGGAGCCATCTGCTGGAATCAGATGGTATGTGTCCTATAACATCTGGATAATGGGGTTTCAGCTGTAATTTCATTAATTTAATATTTCTGTTTAGGAGATAAGGGTCTTTTCTATGAGGATTTTGAAGACAGGAAAGGCTTTTGTTGTTCATGAAAGGGCACAATTCAGAAAAAGTTAAGCATATGAACCACTCAATGAGAGTTCAAATCAGTTTTATGCCCATCACTGCTTTCAGTGAAGGGTAGATGAAGTCCTGCCCTCTTAATTTGGAATGGATTTGTTCTAGCAGAAAATGCAGATCTAAGAGATCCCAGAAACCAGAGAGGACTTTTAATTGTTCCAAAATGTCCCTGTCTGTCCCTGGTCTCTGTTGTCTTTTGCCTATTTCACAGTTGCTTTTCCTTCCCCTCTCAGAAGCATTTTCCCCATCCCTTTCTCCAAACTCACCAGAACCCCAGAAAATTGTATGGTTTGCTCCAAATACATTCAACAGGAAAGATACCAGCACAAAATATTTTCAGAACTGTAGTTTGCTCAAAATTCTGACCTTATAGTAAGGAATCAGGATCCTAGGCAAAATGCAATTCCAAGAGATCATCGCACTGGGAACTTTCAGGCTCAGTTAAAGCTTAGGAAGCAACCTTCTGCTCTCTTGTTTTCTCTCACTGCTGCTGCCAACCAGTCCATTTCAGGGAAAGGGAAAGGAAGAAGGGAGCTTAGAAATAAGTTGAGCCTACCTATGAGCAGAGAAAAAACATTAAAGAGATGTTGTTTCAAATTTGATTTTAAAAAAGCATTCTTTGCCACCTGTGATCTGAGTTTGTTTATAACTCTCCCAAACCCAAAACTCAGCAGCAGCACTAATTTCAGTGTAACTCAAACAGGCTTAACTTTGGCCGAATGTCATCTCAATTATTTTCTTTTCCTCAAATATGGAGCCTATTCCTTTTGTTGTCAATAAAAATGCCATGCTAATCTCACTCCCAGTTAAACAAGGTCAGTGAACTCTGTGACATCATGTTCTGAATAAACAGATGTAAATTTTAAGTTAAACGATTTACTATTCCTTTTCATCAACTTCTTCCTTAGGAAGTCAGTATTTTTATTGAACACAAGGGACCCTCACCATAGGTCAAGTGTATACCTACAACAAGACATATTATACTAGAGTTTTCACACATCAGTTTTTACAATATAAAGCAAAGAAAACGATTTAGTGCAGAAAGTTTCATATCTGAACTGGTAATATTTGTTTAAAAGGAAAAACATAATTTCAATTCCTTTTATACTGAAATGATCTTTTAAGTGTCACTGGTTCAACTTTGTTCTTATTATTATTGAGAGTATGGATTTGTTTTTACCGAGAAGCTATTGTTTCATGAGTCATGTAAATATATAGTAATTGCAGCTCTTTATTTAACAAAATTACATTTTGGTTTTGCATGATCCCATAAAGGAAGACATTCTGGTGAGTCCTTAGTGCTTCCCTTAGTTGAAAGCAAATAAAAAGAACCCCAGAAGAATAATTGCTATATTTTACATTTTGCTATGATGGTTCAGTTTAGATTTAGCAATATTATGCAGTATTGTGTGATTTTATAAGTGTCATTGTTACCTAATTCTGCTTCCAAATTTGCTCTGTTCGTAGCACTGTCTACTGTGCTATGTTCATAGCACTACTCTACTATTCGTAGAGCCAAATGAACTATCTTAAAATCAACCGATCTTAATAACAGATAGAGTTTGACTTTTATGGTAAGGTAGATGAAGAGAGGATACAGTGCTTAAACTGCCATCACTGAAGTCACCAGAGAGAGAAGAAAGAGCAGTTGAACACTACTCAGTTTTATCATGATAAAGCTGTGGCTGAGAACCTCCTACGTACTTCCTATTACAATCTGCCATTGCTGAAGCCATCCAAAGAAGAAGTGACCATGGCCCTTCCATTCTGCTTAGAGCCGGCCTCCTCACTTGCACTGGTACTGCTTGTCATACAGATGTGAGGGGAACTGGATAATGGAATCTGAATGCTGGCAAGCACTGTCAGTAGGACAGCAGCAGGTCTGACTAGGCATCCAGTTGTGCACCTTCTCAAGAAACCAGTGCATAGTTTATGCATGCTTCTATATACCTTTTTGTCACTAGAGGCGGAGATGGCCTTGGTGGCTAGCAGTGGGGTTTTAGGAATCCTCCCTGCAATCCAGCCTCCTTCTGTTCATTGGATTTTTTCTTCTGCTGGGCCCTTGCTTACAAAGCAAGCCAAGATGACGTCTGCAAACACTCATGGAACTCCAGTCCTGCAGTTTGCCATTTCTCTGCCACACATGTAGCACAGACAAAGACCATAAGTCACCTGCATGAAAGAGCAACCCCACTTGCACAACATTCCTTGTGGGAACCCACATAAACATTTGGCATGTTTGCCAGGAAGTCAGATTCATGGCCATGAAAAAGCAGACCGGAGTCCAAAGAGCTAAGCTCAGGGAATTTAATGGATCCTCACCCCCAAAAATGGATTCTTCCTATCTCCCTAGCTGAGAGTGCCTTTCACCAGCTCCAATTGGTCCAGCTATGGACATTCCTCTGGGTCATGATCTTCTGGACATGGTAGTTCAGACACTGGTAACCTCTGTGTTGATCTTGGTCTGGAAGCTGCAGATGAGGCATGTCTGACTGGAATGCCATGACTCTTTCTCACAGTGTACTACATCTCTGCTTAAAAGGATTGCACTGCTTGCCATAGAGCAACTGGGCCATGTTAAGTCTCTTTTGCTAACATATAAACCCCTCAACAACTTGAAGCCAAGTTACCTAAGGGATTGCTTCCTTAAGCAATCCTTCAGACAGGGATGTGTGAGGAATCCACTTTGAAAGAAAAACCTACCTGATTTCCTGGTTTCAGTTTCCTGGGCTTTGTTCTACTTTCAGCGGCCCAGAATTCAAGTTCCTGGCAAGCATGCCTAGGGTTTGTAGGGTGCTCATCAGGAACTGACCTCCACACTGTCCAAGGAGCACCATTCTTCCACGCCCACTGCTGCCACTGGCAGCAGTGAAAGGGGAAGGAGGTTGGCTGTCAGTGTCAGGATTTGGGCTGCTCTGGTGGCCAGAACCAGAGTAACCATCACCATATTCACAGGTCCCAGGCCCTGATGGAGCCCTAGGTCTACTGATGATGGCCTTCTGTGCCCCGCCTGACCTGCATCCCATCTTACTGTTTGTAATTTGCCTCTTGCCTTGTATCCTGCCTTGCCATGTTGCCTTACTGTTTCACCTTACTCTTGCCAGACCTGTTTCCTACCTCACTGTTTGTATCTTGTCATGCTGTGCATCCTGCCTGGTCATGTTGCTTCAGCAATGCAAGTTCATCTGCTAGCTGTGGTTCTGCTCCTGTACCTTACCTGACTCTTGCTGAGTTTGGTTCCTGTGGTCTCCTGCATCTTGCTGTATATCTTGCCTTGCCAGATATCCTGCCCCAGTTATTTTGCCTCAAGTTGCTGCATCCTGCCTGATGCTTGCCATACTGTGTCTCCTGCCCTATTATCCTGTCCAAGGTACTTGCACATGTTTTCCCTCCTGTTTCCTGACCCTTGGCTCATTCCTGTTCATATCTTTGCTCTGCCTTAATATGCACATCTGCTTCCCAACCGTGGCCTGTTTGGTTACTACAACTTGAACGTTGCTATTGAACCTTATGTTTGGACTCTGTCTTGCCTCAATTTCTGTTGCCCTGGTCCCAGTGCCCAGTGCCTCTGGCTATGTCTCTGGCCACTCATGTCCCAGCCCTGGGCCCTTCCCCAGGAATGGCAGCTGGGGAAGTTTGCCAGTTGTTCAACTAGGGCTCTGCAAATGCTCGCAAAGTTGTTCCAGGCTTGGCTTGCTTCCTTAGAAAGCGTCTGAAAGAAGTCCAATGAGAGACATGAACCAGATTCAGGAAAGGTTTGACACAGCCCTACTCAGGAGTACCTGTAATAGACTATATATTGTTGTATTACATTCTCTGACTCACATTGTAATGCATTGAGATTAGGCAGGTGTCTTTAGTTTTGAGCTCTTTGAGAACCACATCTTCATGAAGGCTTCCCCAAGGTGTGGCCCAGCCATTACAGTTGTTTTATTGCCATCCAGCAATTATTTTCTTGCATTTATAGAGATATTGTTACAATTAACTGTGCTGATAGTTCAACTGAAGGTGGCATATAAACTTGTGAAATGAAATAAATAATAACTGGAAAATAAAATAAACAGGAAGTTGAAATAGGGAGGGAGTGGATTGCAAATACAGAAATCTTTCTAGTATTAGAAGATATCAGACCATCCAAGGAGGAAGAGAGATCCAAGGTGGAAAATACAGAGCAACTGGCACAGTGCAACAGATGAGTAATAATGGGTAAAAGGAAAACCTATTGAGGCCTAGACTGGAATCATTGCAAGTAGATGATATTGCAAATCATTTGGAAGCATTATTTATTTTATGTTTATCCCACCTGTTCCTTGGAAGAAACCTTGGTGGCATACAGAATCTTCATTTTATCTTCTCTATTTTGTCCTCACAACAGCCTTGTGAGGTAGGTTAGGCCAAAAGACTGCGACTAGCCCTAAGTTACATAGTTGGCTCTATGGCAGCATGGGGTCTAGAACTCAGACCTCCTGAGTCCCACACTCTGCCTACTACATGACACTAGGGATCAGCTGTGTACAGGAATGGAAGCTCAATCATCTCGTGTAGGCTGTCTTGGAGGCAGCATATCTAATCCATATATAACAAACTCTCCTTAGGGCAGCCATTCTGTTTACCAGCACAGGGACATGGTGCTGTGAGCCAAGCTTCTCTCTCCAAGCAATATCAGTCTCACCAGCATTTCTTTGCTTATAATCTTTGATTGTTACATTCAAGTCTCTAAGCATACACAAAGTGAAAAGTTGAACCCTTTTTGTTATTAATTACCCAAACCTCTCCTTATTGAACCATCATGCTTCTTGCTGTGAAATGGACATGCCTGTGCTCTTCCTGTTGAACCCCTAATTGGATCTTTTCCCTAGGATGATATCTAGTGACCAGGTCTACCTCTTCAGGAGGTGGGAGTTCCTCATCAGAAAAGCTACCCATCTGCCTGCAATCCTTCCCTGTTCCCATAGCTAAGTAAACTGGTCACTTCATCTGCCAATCTCCCTCTCAGCTAATTACTGTGGAGTCTTGGGTCTTTGAATTGCAGCTGGGGTTTGAACCATTTCAAAAACAACCCCATCTTTGAAATCTGAGCTGTCAGGCCTGCCCAAACGAGTATCTTCCTATGCACATGCCTGAAATCTGACAGGACACACTTGCACAACACAAAGGGACATCTAATACAATCAGGTCAGATCTAGTGATTTTTCCAATGGGATTGTTCACATTTTTCCCCTATCTATCTTGGAAAGGGGATGTCAGTACCTAAGGCTGTAGTAAGATTCATGCCTTCTTTCAAGGTAAGAATTACTCACAAGCAAGTTTTGCAGAAGCTGTTCTAGATCACACAGCCTGCAGTTGGGCCACCTGGCCACCATTTCTGGCTTGCAATTCTCATTTATTTCAATATGGCTTGCACTGGAACAATATGTGGTTTTAATCATGTATATATACACACTCACTGCACATAAGATAGCCTGTGAAACAATGTTTCATCTTGCAGATATTGATCAGACAAATTGATTCAAAGCATCAAACAACTGTAATGCGCCCATGGGCACCATATCAGATTTCTTTGGATTCTCATTTCATTGGGGGAGATTGTCAGCAAACCATAGCAATATTATCAACAGAGATCAAACCATTTATTTTTTAAGCAAAGGGATTAGTGCCTTTTGCATGCCTGCTGCATAGGCCCATTTAATTGTCTTCCAAATAATTAATCAGTCTGTGTACTAAGTTGTAGATTTGCTTAAAAAAAAAAAAAGCTGTTCTTCAAGAACCATTATGTTCTTTGAAACACTTCCCTAAATAACACTGCAGGGTGTAGCATTCAAGTGTGATTATACCTGCATGTAGCTTTCATGCCCTGCCTGCCAGTTTTACTGTACAATACACTTAACATTGTAGATCTGTCTGTGGACTAGTTCAATTTTATGCTTAGGACAATAGCATTTTCCTGGGTGGGCGGCAGTGAGAGAACATTGCACAATTTTGTGTCCCCATCCCAACATATGTAGTTACCTCAGTGCAGCTTTATTTGACTGTTTTGCTTAGTTTCCCTCAGAACATGGATGCAGCACAGGAATGTTGCCCAGTATTCATATTTTTATTTCCTTGACAGTGTATGCCAACATCAAAAGATTAACATCCTTTTAAAGCACTGTAGAAACCTGACAAGCAAATTTACTGATGGATTTTAGTTTACAGAGTTTTTGTACTTGTTTTATAAATTGTTCCACTTCCATATGAGAACAAACAAGGGATGGAGAAAAGTAGTATTCTGTGGCTTGACTGAACAAATATTTTACATGGATGTCTCTTTGACCAGACTACAAGCTTAAGCAATGTCCCTCCCCTCCCCTCCCCTCCCCTCCCCTCCCCTCCCCTCCCCTCCCCTCCCGGTGTGGGATCTCAGACAAATTAATTTATGTCTCAGGGTTTTGAGTACACCTCTTGGCCTAATCCAGTTCTCTAAAACAGCACTTATAACCCTCTGGATTTCACATACCTTAAGGCAAAATGCAATTATAAAAACATGACTCTCCCAGATGGACTTTCAAATCTGCCTAGCCTCTCATTTATTGATGGAAGATTGAAGGGAAGAGTCAAATCAGTCACCTTTCAATTCTTTACCAGCAGCAAGATGCAGAAATCATTAGAGTTGCCTGTGCCAAGGGCTCTGTCCCATCTTAAAGCTGAGCTGCAGGATGATTTGGAAGGGCTCTGTGACTCTTCCTAAGGTTCAGCATTTTCAAAAAAAGAACATTCTTTCATTTCTTATCAGTGGAACAGTGGCAATGATCAGTTAATTTGTAACTCCCTTCCTCATTTAGCTAATTACTACAGTCTGTTGTAGATTTTGCATAGTCTCACTGCTAAACTTTTGCAGTTAGATAATACTAAAAACTATGAAGTTTCTACAGCTGACATTAATCCAGTCAATGAAACAGAAGTATAACATTCATATCTACTTTAAATCACCATGATCTAGCCAAACTTGCCTATCTCCATCTTGTTGAACAAAGATCTGCTCTTCCATGTTGCAATCTGACATTCTCAGTTAGTGAAACTCTTAGATTATATCCCAAACTAGTTTGGGATGGGGCATTTATAGGGTTGGCACCTTTGTGGTGCAATATCTGAGAAAACTTAGGGCAAAGGCAATCTAATAGTCTCATAATGGACAAACTCTGTCCCAGTCCAGCTCTCAGTTAATGATGTAACTGAGATCTGATGCAGTTCTATTTTAACATCCCAAGTCTTTTGGGGGCATCTTTGATTGCTTCCCAGGCACTTTCAGGATGAGCTCCTTTAGGCGCCTCCTGCTTTTCACTATTAACTATGGTTATCTACTACAATTCAGTTTATCAGGAGAGAGTGTATATTTCTTCTGCTCTGGTTGGATAATCAGCCTGTTTGAAACTTTTTGGCAGCTTCCCAGACAGTGTGGGAAGGCATAATTGGAACAAGGGCTAATTGCTAACAAGGGGACTGGGCATTATTCTCATATAACCCCAGTCCTCTACCAGCTTCACTGGCTTCCCATCGAAGTCCGGGCTCAAATTAAGGTGCTGGTTATTACCTATAAAGCCCTTAATGGCTTGGGACCTGGATACCTAAAGGAACACCTTCTTCCGTATTTGCCCTCCCGCCCCCTGAGATCGGCAGCAGAAGCCCTCCTCCGGGAACCCTCCGTGAAAGATATTAAGAGGCAAAGTACCTGGAGGAGGGCTTTCTCTGCGGTGGCACTCCGCCTATGGAATCCACTCCCCAGAGAGGTCTGCCTGGCACTGTCGTTATTTGTTTTTCGACACCAGGTTGAGACCGTTTTATCCCAACAATATTTTAATAACTTTTAATATTGGATTATATATGTTTTTAATCTGCAGCCAGGGTGGATCTGAAATTCATTTATATTATGTTTTATATTATTCTTACTTATTTATGTAAGCCATCCTGAAGCCTTCGTGACAGAATGGCATATAAATATTCTAAATAAATAAATAAATGCATTGGTAATACTGCCATTAGCTCTCAAACTGTGGAAAGAGCCAAAGGTGGGGAAAACTGTGTGTGCTGGGAAAACTGGCTTAGTTTTGGATTATACTGGGATAAGTAACTCTGAAGTTTAATCAGTGTGCAATACCCAGCTGAGGAAGGCACAGATATGTGCCTTGAAGGCGAGGGAAAAATTGCTTGGGTTCCTATTAGGGAAATAACAGGGAGTGGGATGAGATAGGAGAAATGCATTTGTCCATTTTACTTTCTATTCCCAGTCTCTTGCTCTCTGCCCACCCTGCAACAATGTTAATTACGGTTCACCCTGAGCTTTGTTTTTTGGTGGGAGGGTGGAGGTGAAAATCCATAGATTTTTGAGCACATTTATTTCTCCTCAGAAATACATTTTTGTATACAAATTTTCCCTGCTGTACATATTTTTGCAAACATTTTTTTGAAATCAGATGTTTAAAATAAAACACTTTTTAAATATCACTCATTTTATGTGTGTGCATGTTTCCTTTATATGCATATTTTTTTAAAAAAATGGGGAAGTCCAAGGCATACTGAGTGATGGCTTAATAGAAAAGGCAAGTCGGTTCACCTTGCAAGTACTTGCAGGATGGCATAGATTTGTAGGTATTTGCAGGATTAGGAGTGCTTCCTCTTGATACAACAGCATAGGTCTTCAACGCAGCTGCCTTGTAGTCTTCATCAGATGGCTATGTCCTGTGCTGTACTGATTTCATTAGTGTCTTAATTACTGCCTGTTTTTGACTCTGGCTTTGCCTCTGGTCATGCCATGTTGCACTGGTATCTAACTCTGAGCTGACAGAAGGACTCCCTAGAAACTCCAACTATCTGGAGGACATCAGGTTGGGAAAGAATGTAATATGGCATTTTCTTCCTGAAAGGTCTTCCTCGATCTCTTCTGGAAGAATGTCTCTATCTTAGACATTGATCTGCTCTATCTTAGAGATTGATCTAGCGAGCTTCATCCAGAAGACTTTAAACTGAGCCAGTGGGGGGTGGGTTCAGGCCCCCCAGTAATGTGTCTGCACTGGACAAGTGTGCGGGGAGGATCGGGGCTCTGGGATCAGGGCTTTAGAGATACTGCAGGGACTGACAGGACTTCTACGGAGAGGGGCCAGGTACCAGGGAGGATGGGAGGAAGGAGGATGCTGGGCACTCCAAAGAAAGGAAGCGGTGGGAAGGAGTTGAGGTGCATGTACACCAATGCTAGGAGCATGGGTAATAAGCAGGAAGAGCTTGAAGGAGGAGCTGGGAATAGGAGGATATGATCTGGTGGGAATCACAGAAACTTGGTGGGATGAAAGGCAAGTCTGGAATGTAAACATAGAAGGGTATCACCTTTTTAGAAAGGACAGGAAGGGAAAGAGAGGTGGGGGTGTGGCTTTATATGTCAGGGAAGGGATAGGATGCAGTGAGATAGAATGCAGCACAGATGGGGATTCGGTAGAGGCAGTCTGGGTGAAACTTAGGGGTTTTGACAGGGAAAGAGACCTGACAGTGGGGCTATGTAATCACCCTCCAGGTCAACTTGAGACCCTGGATGATGTCCTGACAGGCCAGATTCTAAGGATATCTCGGGGGAGAGACACAGTACTTATGGGGGATTTCAATCTCCCAGATATTACTTGGGAGACTCACTCGGCGGTGACAGCCAGGTCACGTCGCTTCCGAGAAGCTCTAGAGGGTGGGATTTTCACACAGAGGGTCCGAGAGGCGACGAGGGGGGGAAACATCCTGGACTTGGTCTTGACCAATAGGGAGGAGCTGATAGATGAAGTACAGATTAGGGGAGCTGGGGATGCGAGTGATCACTCCATCCTTTGCTTTGAGATCAGGGGACTGGGGCCGTGCAGCAGGGCGAGCACTAGAAGCTGGGACTTCAAGAGGGCCAACTTTGGCCAACTGAAGGCCAGACTGGGGAAAGTCTCCTGGGATGGGTTACTGGAAGGTAAGCGAGTTGAGGAGGGGTGGATGGCACTCAAAAGGGAGGTTTTGCAGGCGCAAGCCTTGACAATACTTCTAGTCAGTAAGGTGGGGAGGCAGAGGAGAGTGCCACCATGGATGCGAAAGGAGGTGGTTAGGGGGATTAGACGAAAGAGGAGCCTCCATAGGAAATGGGTACTGGGGGAAATAGACAAAAGGGTATACCGGGAGGAGGAGGTCCGTTGCAGAAGGATTCTTCGCAAGGCTAAGGCTGATTATGAGCTGAGACTTGCCAAGAATATCAGGAGCAACAAAAAGGGCTTCTTTCAGCATGTAAATAGGAAGAGGAAGGGGAGACAAGTGGTGGGACCACTAAATAAGGAGGAAGGAGATCCAGTGACTGACATGAGGGAACAGGCACAGATGCTAAATGACTATTTTGCCTCTGTGTTCTCCCCAAAGCAGGATGGGGGATATCCATATAGGAGATTAGATGAGGTTGGGGACTTAGGGCCAGAGATTAGAGTCACCCCCCTTGAAGTCGAGGGGCTCCTCAGGGCATTGGACATTACAAAGGCACCAGGCCCTGATGGGTTACACCCGAGAGTACTTAGAGAGTTGGCAGGGGTTCTCTCACACCTGCTGGCCTCCATTTTTGAGGCCTCGTGGAGAACGGGTGAAGTTCCAGAGGACTGGAGGGTGGCATCAGTGGTCCCAATTTTCAAAAAGGGTAGTAGGAAGGACATGGGGAATTATAGACCGGTTAGCCTTACGTCCATTGTAGGAAAAACAATGGAAAGGCTCATAATAGAGAGAGATCTAGTGATGCTAGATAGGGAAGGGAGGCTGACAGCCACACAACATGGCTTCTGCAAAAACAGGTCCTGCCAGACAAACCTTGTGGAATTCTATGACAAGGTTTCAAGATGGCTAGATGGAGGGGATGCAGTGGATGTGGTATACCTGGATTTCAGCAAGGCCTTTGACAAAGTGCCCCATGATATCCTGGTGGAGAAACTGAGGAGTTTCGGGATACACCAAAGCACTGTCCAGTGGATTAGGGCATGGTTGACTGACCGAAAGCAGAAGGTAACCATTAGTGGGGAATCGTCGGGATGGCAGCCAGTGACAAGCAGGGTCCCCCAGGGCTCTGTCCTGGGGCCGATCCTGTTTAATCTGTTCATTAACGACATGGAAGAAGGGGTGAACAGTCTGCTGATCAAATTCACAGACGACACTAAAACTGGAGCAGTGGCCACAACTGAGGAGCAGATACACCAGATCCAAAAGGATCTGGACAGACTATGGAAGTGGGCAGGAGACAACAGGATGGCATTCAATGTGGATAAGTGCAAGGTCTTGCACTTGGGGCATAAGAATAGCTGTCATAAGTACAGGTTAGGTGACAAGTGGCTGGAGAGCAGCACTTGTGAAAGGGACCTCGGGGTACTGGTTGACCGCAGGCTAAACATGAGTCAGCAGTGTGATGCGGTGGTCAAGAGAGTGAATGCCACGCTTGGTTGCATAGCCAGAAGTGTGGCTTCTAGATCAAGAGAGGTATTACTACCACTCTACACGACTCTGGTGTGCCCGCAACTGGAGTATTGTGTTCAGTCTTGGGCCCCTCATTACAGAAAGGATATAGCCAGGTTGGAGTCAGTGCAGCGTAGGGCCACAAGGATGGTGGCTGGTTTGCAGGGGATGCCGTATGAGGCAAGACTGAGGGAACTGGGTCTCTTCAGCTTGGAGAAGAGGAGACTCAGAGGGGATATGTTGGCAACATACAGGTATGTGAGGGGGTGTCACATGGAGATGGGCAGAGGCCTGTTCTCCCCTGCAGAGGAAGGCAGGACGCGCTCCAATGGAGTAAAGCTCAGGGAGCCAAGGTTCCACTTGGATGCCAGGAAGCACTTCCTGACAGTTAGGACCCCGAGGGCGTGGAATGGGCTTCCACGGGAGGTCGTTGAGGCCCCAACAGTGAGGGTGTTCAAAGACAGGCTGGACATGCACATGGTGGGCATGTCATGAGCGGAGCCGGCTGGTGCCGGAGGTCAGACTAGATGGCCCGGGAGACCCCTTCTGACTCGCTATGTTTCTATCTGGGTTTTTCTTCCTCTTGTGCTTTCTTGATGTACTGTTCTTCAGTTCCCATCAGTAACAAACAGTTTGGCTAAGGATCAGAAATTCTTGGATCAGTAGTCCAAAACATCTGGAGGTCTCTAGGTTAGGGAAGCCTGAGCTGAATGGATATTTTCTTGGCCCGGGTAGCATCCATATACACCAATGTATGTGATACTGAAGTGGGCAATCCTAGTTAGGGAGGTTCAGTGTCGATATTTTATGTATCCTTTTTCAGGGGTGTATGTGCTACCAATGGTCTTAAAACATAACTTACTTAAATGAGAGCATGTAATCTGTCAACTTTTTAGTAGTTGGTGTCTTATTTTTGGAATCCTTCAGTGTGCATATATTTTAAAGAGCCTTAAGCTATGATGTTTTACCGCTCCTTTCACAAAATTTATATTTAATCATATCTTTAAAAAGTGTTCTCATTCTGCCACTTGGTGTTATCAGCCAAGCGGAACCCATCAATGCAATACTCTCTTTTATCTGTTTTTGTATTTCAGTCCTTCACAGTTTCTCAAATGCTACATGGTGTGAACCACAGTGAAACATCCATAAGGAACATGTGACAAATGTTATCTGTCCAAAATTAGCTTCTAATTTATTGTCAAAAGTGACCTTGTATCTTCAAGAACTATAACTTGGATTTTGCTATCAAAATTTTACATTTCAGGTTGATATGCTTTATGGGCAAGCAGTGCACTTAACAATAGGTTTTATATTAATCACCAATATAATTGAATTGTATTGAATGACTAACTTACATCCCATTCATTTCAATGGGTCTACTCTAATTAGGTCTGACATTGGATAAAAGCCACAGACATTACTCAATCAAAATATGATATTAAAATTCAAAGTTCACAAACTACACTCTTGTTAAAATCCTGTTTCACCCAAATTATATGGCCTTGACCTCCAATTTGGAGTCAGATACTTATTTAAAGTATTTATAGACTACTTTTCAGGGTAACATCCCTCCAAGGAAACTTTCAACAATAAAATAGACTGATACAGTAATAAATCAGTGAAATATTCATTAAAGATCACCAACAATAAAACATCTATCCTAGACAGTACTAAAAACCTATAGTGTAATTACAACTGCAAGCCAAAAGCAACTTCACCAGGTTACAACTATAGGAAAATTATCAGATATTCATATTCTGAAAAAATGCAGAGTGCAGATAGCATCTATGAATGTCCATCTGGTGCAGACCAAATCAATGTGCTGAGGTTGACAATACCAGATTGGGCTTCCTGAGACTGGAGCAGGATCAGCAAGCACAGTCTGCTTCTAGTTCATGCATTGACTGTGCACACATTTTATCTGAACAGGGGTCAAGGGCATAGTACTTAATAAGCCCTTTTCAAAAGGGCATTTCCCATGTAATGAAAACCGCATGATTCATCACATATCCATTGTCCATTCCCACAGCCCTCCAAATGTTGTAGGGTGGACCACTTGTAGCAACATGACTTCTCTACTCTCATGGACTTCCCATGCAAGTTAGGGACCTGAGGGTTTTAAATCAAGTGAGAAACTTACACGAATAAAGAAAGTCCCCAACTCTGGATATTCAGCCCAACACTTGGAAAGCTGCAGGAATGGGCAACAAGGGTGTGATGGAGAAGGTGGTGACAACACACTTGTCCAAGTTCCCTTCTTCACATTATTTTACTGGGGTGGGGTGGGGTGGGGTGGGGCAGGGGATGAATGACTGAACAGGTAGATGTGGTGCATGCATGAGTAAACCAGGAGAGCATGGTTTTCTTTGACAGAAAAATGTGTTGCGTAAATTAGCCTTCTGACATTATGTGGGATGGCTGATCCTTCTCAGAGTACATTCACTGTCTGTTTTGCAGTGGTGTTTCTATTTCCTCATTCTTCAGTGGTATGAATGAGTTAAAATACATTCTTTTTCTCGAGCTGCTATAGTCTCAGCTAAGCTGTTGGTCTGTACAAGAAATTCAAACTCTCCGCTGACCAAGTGAAAAAACACATGTGTGTATCAAGAGGATACATAATCTTAGTTGAGTCAGTCTCAGTGACAATTCCACTCAGTAACATATTTACTTGGATCTCATGTCTCAGGAATTCTGTGGGGCCCGAACAGCTAGCACAAAGACCTTTAAAGTGACAGGTTTTAAATTATCTTCTCTCTGTCTTTCACTGACTATTACTGTTTTTGCCTGTGAAAGGAAGACATTCACATATAAAATAGGAATAAAATTAGGGTGCTTCCTCAGAAGTATTGAGTACTGGTTCTTTTATGAAAATAATATATCTCTAGAAGTCTAATACCTGCAGTTGATCACTCTTAAAGATAGACTTTCTGACATTCATTTATTTATGCTACTTCTCTATCACTGTTGTTAAACCGCGGAAGTGTATGCACAATTAAAAAACAAACCAAAAGTAATCAGATAAAAATATAATAAATCAAGAAAGCAACTTCAATAAACAGGATAATGTAAAAATTAAAGTTAAATAATCTTTGCAGCCTTCCAGGGTTTGAAAGCAACACAGAGAGAATCCCTTTGCTGTGTGCATGGCAGGAGGACCACTGCAAGCAAGGGGGTCTTCCCAAGGCGTCCTCCTGCTGAGTAGGTTCACAGCAAGACAGGTGTCCCTTGGATGGATGGCCATTTAGGGTGCTGAAGACATTTAAGGTGACCCATGACAGAAAAATGGTGTACAACTCCCAGCATTTCTCAGTCACCATGAAATATCAAAGGTTAAAACTAGCACCTTGAATTTAGTCCAGATAATTTAGTCCACAAACATTACAGACCTTTCAGTATCAGGATGGTGGGTAGCAGCCTAATTTCCATAAGTTACACCACTTACAACTTCCTGATACTCTTCAAATAAAAGCCCAATACAGAGCACATTGGAGCAGTCTAACCATGATTTAACTACAGCACGGATAACTGTTGTTAGATCAGAATGAATGAACAATGGTCATATCTGACATGCTAGCTGTAGCGGTGCAAACCACTACACCAGAATACTGAGGGATAGTGTGAGATCCAGTGGCATTCCCCAAGTCATTTTTTAGGAAAAGCAAACCCCATCTAGAGCAGGCTGCTCAGTAACTGAGAAATTTAGTTGTGGGGGAGGGGGGTGCAAAAACCAAGTGTGGTAAGGGGCTTCAACTTATGAAGAATGAGTTTGACAATTTCAGTTGATTACACTTTCTTATTTTTCAAGTCTATTTTACCCTGTTTTTGAATTGCTTTTATTTCTTTTTTTTAAGAAATCTTGACAAATGTTCATGCATGTTTTTCCTGATAATTTGGATTCACTTTTGCCTTAGCTGATACTTTTTATATTTTTTCTTTCTATTGTTGTTTTAATGAAGCTTTGTATACTGTGCTATGGTTTCCTAATGAAGGGTAGATGAAGAAATTTTAACCTAATAAATGCATAAAACTAAATATGTGTATTCTACAAGCAATTATCCCTAACAGATATTTGCATGTTATTTCATAAATATACACTTTTTGCATACATTACCCCTTAATATACACATTTTATACATTTTTCATGGCAAAATTATATCACAAATTCACTAAGTGAGAATAGTGAAGGGTCAAAACATTTTGGTTTATGCATTGCTGAAAAAAATTTGAATCTAGTAGATTTCCATTCTCCTTCATGGATCACTGCCTTGTCGTGGCGAAGGAGCTTGTGTAGCTCAATGAAGCTAAGAGCTATGCTGTGCAGGGTCACCCAAGACGGACAGGTCATAGCAGAGAGCTCTGACAAAACGTGATCCACTGGAGAAGGAAGTGGCAACCCACTCCAGTATCTTTGCCATGAAAACCCCATGGACAGTACCAAAAGGCAAAACGATATGACACCGGAAGATAAGCCCCTCAGGTCGGAAGGTGTCCAATATGCTACTGGAGAAGAGCGGAGGGCTAGTACTAGTAGCGCCAGAAAGAATGAAGCGACTGGGTCAAAGCCGAAAGGACACTCAGTTGCCGATGTATCTGGAGGTGAAAGGAAAGTCCGATGCTGCAAAGATCTTTACTCCATAGGAACCTGGAATGTCAGATCCATGAATCAAGGCAAGCTGGATGTGGTCAAACAAGAGATGACAAGACTGAACATCGACATCTTAGGAATCAGTGAACTAAAATGGACAGGCATAGGTGAATTTAGTTCAGATGACCATCAGATATACTACTGCGGGCAAGAATCCCTCAGAAGAAATGGAGTAGCCTTTATAGTCAATAAAAGAGTAGGGAAAGCAGTACTGGGATACAATCTCCAAAATGACAGAATGCTCTCAGTTCGAATCCAAGGCAAACCATTCAACATCACAATAGTCCAAGTCTATGCCCCAACCACTGGTGCTGAAGAGGCTGAAGTTGACCAGTTCCATGAAGGCCTACAGCACCTTCTAGAATTAACTCCAAAAAATGATGTCCTTATCATCATAGGGATTGGAATGCTAAAGTAGGAAGCCAAAAGATAACTGGAATAACAGGCAAGTTTGGCCTTGGAGTACAAAATGAAGCAGGGCACAAGCTGGTGGAATTTTGTCAAGAGAATACAATGGTCATAGCAAACACTCTTTTCCAACAACCCAAGAGATGACTCTACACATGGACTTCACCAGACGGTCAACACAGAAATCAGACTGACTATGTGCTCTGCAGCCAAAGATGGAGAAGTTCTATACAGTCAGTAAAAACTAGACCAGGAGCTGACTGTGGCTCAGATCATGAGCTTCTGGTGGCAAAATTTAGGCTTCAGTTGAAGAAAGTAGGGAAAAGCACTAGGCCACTCAGGTATGACCTAAATCATATCCCTGATGAATATACAGTAGAGGTGACAAATAGATTTAAGGAATTAGATCTGATAGACAGAGTGCTTGAAGAACTATGGATGGAGGTTCGCAACATTGTACAAGAGGCAGCAACTAAAACCATCCCAAAGAAAAAGAAATGCAAGAAAGCAAAATGGCTGTCTGAGGAAGCTTTACAAATAGCTGAGGAAAGAAGGGAAGTGAAAGGCAAGGAGCAAAGAGAAAGATACAAACAATTGAATGCAGAATTCCAGAGAACAGCTAGAAGAGATAAGAATGCCTTCCTAAATGAACAGTGCAAAGAAATAGAAGAAAACAATAGAATAGGGAGGACCAGAGATCTCTTCAAGAAAATTGGAGATATGAAGGGAACATTTCATGCGAAAATGGGCATAATAAAGGACCAAAATGGCAGGGACCTAACAGAGGCAGAAGAGATTAAGAAGAGGTGGCAAGATTACACAGAAGAACTATACAAGAAAGAGCTTCACATCCCTGATAACCACGATGGGGTGGTCACTGACCTCGAGCCAGACATCCTGGAATGTGAAGTCAAATGGGCCTTAGGAAGTCTGAGCAACAACAAAGCTAGTGGAGGTGACAGCATTCCAGCTGAGCTATTCAAAATCCTGAAAGACGATGCAGTTAAAGTGCTACACTCAATATGCCAGCAAATTTGGAAAACTCAACAGTGGCCACAGGATTGGAAAAGATCAGTTTACATTCCGATCCCCAAGAAGGGAAATGCCAAAGAATGTTCAAACTACCGCACCATTGCACTTTGCTAGCAAAGTGATGCTCAAAATCCTACAAGCTAGGCTCCAGCAGTATGTGGACCGAGAACTACCAGAAGTACAGGCAGGATTTCGAAGAGGGAGAGGAACTAGAGATCAAATTGCCAACATACGCTGGATCATGGAGAAAGCTAGGGAGTTCCAGAAAAACATCTACTTCTGCTTCATTGACTACGCTAAAGCCTTTGATTGTGTGAATCACAACAAATTGTGGCAAGTTCTTAAAGAAATGCGAGTACCAGACCATCTTATTTGTCTCATGAGAAACCTATATGCGAGTCAAGAAACAACAGTGAGAACTGGACACGGAACCACTGATTGGTTCAAAATTGAGAAAGGAGTTCAGTAAAGCTGCATACTGTCGCCCTGCTTATTTAACTAATATGCAGAGCATATCATGAGAAAGGCAGGGCTAAATGAATCACCAGTTGGAATCAAGATTGCTGGGAGAAATATCAACAGCCTCAGATATGCAGATGATACCACTCTCATGGCAGGAAGTGAAAAGGAACTAAAGAGCCTCTTGATGCGGGTGAAGGAGGAGAGTGCAAAAGTTGGCTTGAAACTCAACATTAAGAAACCTAAGATCATGGCATCCGGTCCTCTCACTTCCTGGCAAATAGATGGGGAAGAAATGGAGGTAGTGAGAGATTTTATTTTCCTGGGCTCCAAGATCAGCGCAGATGGGGACTGCAGCCAAGAAATTAAAAGACACTTGCTCATGGGGAGGAAAGCTATGGCAAATCTAGATAGCATACTAAAAAGCAGAGACATCACCCTGCCAACAAAAGTGCGTATAGTCAAGGCTATGGTTTTCCCAGTTGCAATGTATGGCTGTGAAAGCTGGACCATAAGGAAGGCTGAGCGCAAAAGGATTGAGGCCTTTGAGTTGTGGTGCTTGAGAAGACTCCTGCGAGTCCCTTCGACCGCAAGGCGATCAAACCGGTCAGTCCTGGAGGAGATCAACCCTGACTGCTCTTTAGAAGGCCAGATAGTGAAGATGAAACTCAAATACTTTGGCCACCTAATGAGAAGGAAGGACTCCCTGGAGAAGAGCCTAATGCTGGGAACAATAGATGGCAAAAGAAGAAGGGGACGGCAGAGGATGAGGTGGCTAGATGGAGTCACAGAGGCAGTTGGTGTGAGCTTGAGTGGACTCCGGGGGATGGTGGAGGACAGGAAGGCCTGGAGGAATGTTGTCCATGGGGTCGCGATGGGTCGGACGCGACTTCGCGACTAACAACAACAACAGATTTCCATTAAAGTGAGAATCAAACATATTTGTCCACCCAGCCCTGTCAGAACCCCTTTAAAATAGGGCAGGAATCGCTACTTCTGATGTAGTCTGGAAAGGTGAGAAGAAAAAAAAAACCCTGAGAAACACATTCAAGACACTTTCCCACAATGATTTCCTGATGTGAGAGAAAGTGGAAAGGTGCACTTCAGGTGGTTGTGCTCAACACCTTTACAAACTTACATAGGAATGTTTTAAATAGCAATTGCATGTTGATGCTGTAATGATTGTAGCTGATATTATGTCACCACTGGGTGGGAGAAAAGGTAGGAGAAAGGCAAGGAAAGAACAAACACTAAGCTAAGGTAAAGGATCTAATTAATTTTTGTGTTGTATGTGGAGGAGTTTTTTTTTTTTTTTTTTTAAGTTCTAGCAGGTTTTCATTAGTCTTGCTGCATACTTTTGCATAAAAATTCTTTTCCATCTAGCTTAATCTCCTGAAGGACTAAGAAGTCCATCCAAGTATTCACTGTTGCTTTCCTCTGTGTTGCCAGTCTGGAAGATCTCATGGAAAATTCAACACAAATTCATCTGAAGGCAGCACAACAAGGTCAGCATTTAGCTGAAATTCTGTTACACAATTTTCTCCTTGGATGGTATTGATATCTTTTAAGTGAATGGAGTAATGTGGGAATGATTATTGACAGGTGTCTAGAGAAGAGCTGTGAAAGAAACATTTTGATCCTTTAGAAACGCATCATAATGGATTGAGCTAATCTCCTGGCTTTTCAGATCTGTTCATGCCTAAGACATAACTAAGGTCACACTATAGCTATGGACTAATATGACTTTTTTCTTCCTCTTGTTCAGATGCCAAACTTAGGCTTTTCCCAAGCTTTGTCACTGTTCCTGTACTTAAAAGTTCAAAATTCACAGACAAGCAGAAAACCTGAGCCCCACATTGCCTATATAGCTATGCACTAAAACATTTTCTAGTGTAAATCCTGAGAAAACATACATGACACATTAAAATGGTATATTTATTTCTTAATGCTGGAAAAGTAGAAGAAGTTGATTTGGATTCTGACGTATTCCACTCCTACTCTCCTACTTCATATTCAGACTTATTCCTACACAAACTCCATATTCATATCTGTTTGCATGGATAATGGTGCATGCCATAGTAATACATTTTAAATGGACCTGTAGGATTGCTGGCTACTCCAGGACCTTCTTTCCCATTTGCTAGGATCAGTTTTGTTTGAGATACTGTATAAGCAATCATATCTATCCATCTGAAGCCTTGCTTTGTTGGGAAAAGAAAGGAATGTAAGGATGCAGACACGTGTAAGTCAAATATGTAGAATGGCTTTGGATCAGATAAATCAGTACCTGGTCTGAGAATCAGTTGCAGAAAGGTTAGTTAATGTACTGGGATTTGGGAGATCTAGGTTCTAGTTCCTATTCAATCATGAAGCTCACTGGTTAGCTTTGGACCAGTTATGATACTCAGCCTACCCTACCTCACAGGGTCATTGTGAGTTGAGAAGGAGCAGGATTATGTAAGATACCTTGTGTTCCTTGCATGAAAAAAGACAGAATATAAATATAATAATTAGGTACCTCAGTAAACATGAAAATATTTTGATTTAGCTATTAAGATATTATATTAACTTTAAAATCCCTAAGAGTTATCTTCCCAATCCCTGCTGAATTGATCCAGTATGTTTAGTCCCCTCCTTAAGTTAAAAAAAAATCTCTATTAATACCATTGGCAATAGACCCATTTAAAATATGTACTTAAAAGCTACAGTCTAGTTCCAGACATGGTCAGCTAGTCTATTGTCACAACTACTAACCATGGATGTGGATGTACTTTCTTTCCACCTGCATTATGATCCAAGACAACTGCAGCCAGTCAGTTTACTGAGGCTCAGATGTACCTTGCACTTATGTGGATGTTAATGGCAGAACTGCTTCTACTTGATTATGTGCATCTGCACATGGTTTTGTACATGTGTAGGTTGGGATGACATACAGAAAAGAAGTTGGTATAGCAACCAACATCTTGATTACTGGAACTCATCTCTATTCTGATTTTATGCTCATTTCTAGCACCTGCAGAATTCTACTTTCTACAGTGCTGACACTAGAATGTATCTATAAAATACTTGCATTAAATCCAATGAAGCTGTGTTTTTTACTCATGTATAGTAATACTCTGGATAAATCTTCTTAAGCTTTCTGGGTCTTATTTGACACTAAATTAAAATCTGGTCTTGTATGGCATGTTCATTCCCTCACTTGTCTGTATTGTCTCTGTCTTTCATTTGATATCAGAAAATCACCAGGGGAATGTCAACCTATATTTCCCTCTTTGAAGAAACTCATGCACACCAATGCTGCTGGGCAGTCTTCAAGGTCATTATTGTAATGCTTGAAAATCATCCCGCCAAAGTCTAATCAGTCTTTTCATTTGTGCTCCTTTATGTTCTGATTTCAGAAGTTTTCATGCATAGATCAGCTTTTAATCAATCACTCATTCTACACTTGTATGGCACTTTCATGCCATGGATCTGAGGAATATTTCTAAACAATATGATAATGTATACAATTACAAACTATACAAGTCTAAATTCTGAACATAGAATACAAATGGTTAAACAATACTCTAGCCGAAAACCTTAAAAAAATAATCCAGAGACCAATTTCAGAGATTAGAAACATGAGATCTATGAAACAACTATTTCTAAACTGTGATAGCAGCAATTAGACCTATCTAATTGACTTCAAAGGATATGAGATAAGAATAAAATACAATTGTATATATTAGGAATCAAGCACAGTTAGAAATAATAATTTGTCCTTTCATGAACTTTTCAGAATGCTGTGAATGCAAATAGATTAAATGAACCACTGACTTCTACTATGATAATAAACTATTGAAGAGTATCATGTATGAAACACAGTTTGGAGACTAAACTTCTGGTCAGAGCTCAGATTTGCCTTAAACATTGCAATGAAGTCACAGTGGCAGATCATGCGAGTAACTTACACATCTGGTGTTACAGTGCATGAATAAGAAGTGTGACCTGTAAGGAAATGTGAGGGCACTCGGTGTGTAAGGGCTCATATTTCTCAATGCATCCATATATTCTTGACTTTCAGTGAATGTGATCTCTCTTCCAGTGTGTGAGGGGGATGTCCCACAACCCCAAAAATTGCATTATGTGGCTTGGGTTGCTTTCTGCTTGAATTCTGCTTTCTGCTGGCTACAGTGCCAACTATTATGTGAGAGAAGTTGACTTTGCCATACAGTCACATGGAAATGCAATCCTCATGGGGGATTTTCAGGAAGCACCATGGTCCCAATTCAAATTATAGCCATGAGCATTTACACCAATACAAAAACAAAAAGGGGCCAGCTACATGGTACATAATTAGCATTCTGTGTAGTTGGACCTTTGGAAGAAACTTGGGATTCTTTTTTAAATGAAGTTCAACCAAGATTTGGGACAAGTTAGGCATGCAATGGGTAGAATGGAACACTTTGGAAATTCCCACTTTACATATTGAAGAGTTACTGGGCTGAGGCAGAGAAGATTTGCATTGGTGGCTGGAAACATTTCTACGCATACAGAATATGCTGTACTTTTTTTTTTTACTTTGGTGATTAGGGCCAGGCAAATAACTGTTATTAGCAACTGGGCAACTTCATCAGTTCCAGTATGAAGTGATCCAGAAGATCTGAATTATTTCTGAATTAGAGTCACGAGATGAAACTTTTAGATGAGAGTTGCCATGCCATGCAGGACAGGCCTGGTGAGGCACCTGCTGAAGCCACACAAACCAACAGTGGCCCACGGACAAGAACCCTGATGAATTGCTGTGCTTGTCAAGCAAGCCAGTAGTAGAAACAATGAGAAAGAACCATGGATCAATAAAAGCTGGTGACAAGGGTGGTGAGAAGACGGATTCAGTGAGCACAGCAGCCCAGCTAATGTTCCTTGTCTTTTATGTTGTTTTTGTTTATTCATAGTCCACCTATTTCCAGGGGCTGGAACACAAGATGGCTCACAACATTTCAAACTTCTACCATTAAAACTTGCAAAATATACAAAAGTTAAAAATAAGGGTCGTCTCAGTTTTCAAAACCTTTAGGCAACAGGGATGCCATGACATGACTGTTGAGGATGCCATCTGAAAACAGAGAGGGCAGCTACTTGACAGAACAGAGTACTGTGGCAGTTCTCCTTCACACGCTTAACAATATTTGTAACAGGGAAAGAGGAGCTTCAGCATTCAAGAACATAGCTAAGCTTGGACAAAGAATGTTGTATTTTTCTAATTTAGTATAAAATAATACATTGGTAGCATACACAAAATTGGGTCCTAAGGAATTGGTTCTGGTAGAGTTGTTGAAACAATATAATAATTTTCATTACTTGCCCTGGTTACAGTTGCTAAAATAAAGGAATTCAGAGCTGAGACAGGCATGGAGAACATCAAAGAAACAGCTTAATGTGTTCAGAACAACCTATTAATGTTTACTCCAATCAAATCATGTTATAACCTAATGGAACAACAGTTGGTTACCATGCCATTGAAAGGGATTGCATGCAGGCAGAAATATTGGGGTATCTTCATATGGTGACAGAGCTCTGGAATGCACTGAAAATGAAATGATACAACCAAGCCCTTATTGCAACCAACATATTTTTCTGGGCTAAAATTTGCTTACTAATAGGAACAAAAATAATCTTTTCTTTGTACTTCTTTCACCCTGAAGAAGACATAGGCAGTTAATCTGCCATCTGTGTTTTTTGCCCCTGTTTGCAAGGAGAAAGGGCTGAAGCTCCTGGAATGCATCATATCCTGATGGAGCCTTACTTCTCCTCTACTTAGTGGTTCTGAAGTCACAGTTGCAACTTTGGACCTATAGCCAGCATGGAAAGGAACATGTCTGCTGCAAAGGCAAAGGGAAGTTTTTCAGCAGCCTTAGTCTCAGCTCCTCCTTCAAAATGCATTTCCAAGGTTGGTGCTTGGACTCCATAGGATAGGCCATCCTACATGATGCAACATATGAAGATGAAGGCATTTCCCAGCTTCATTAATAACCCCAGCTCATGCAAGCTTTTATACTAAGGTTCTCTATTAAAGCAATTTTATTTCATTGCCTACTGAATCAGCCATTTTTTCTTTCCTGGAACACTTTTAGATCCACTTATATGCAAGTCATTTCCATGCATAATCTTCACAAGCAGGATTGTTTCCCTACTCTACCTTAACTAATATGGGCTGCTCGGAGTAGAAAGTTTGGCCATGTAGTGCCATAAGATAACACAAAATAAAATGTTTACTGCCTCCAAATGGCATTGTCTCATTGCTATTAAGTTAATCCAAATGACACAGTTCATTCAGATGCCATGTATTCTTATCCAAATGCAGGACACTGAACTGATAATTCCAGTACAGAGACTTAGCTTTGTTAATTATCAACACTTGTATGATCACAATATTACTCTCATAATTTCATAATTGCTCTAGTCCAGAGTTCCAAGTGTGCTTGAATGCTATCATAGAGCTCTTTTGCTGTGTGCCCAAATATGCCACTTCCATTGGCTTGAATTAGGACATCCCCATTCCATGTGTATGTCAGAACTCTCTTGTCTGTGAAGGATTGCTGGATGAAGGCATATGGCTACTACATTTGAGGGTGGGGAGATGTGACTGTTCTTTTTGATGGTTATGTTATAAAAAATTACTGTCAGTGTTCTGTTGGATGCAATGGAACTGTTGCTTCTGTATCTAGCTCTTCCTGTTTAGTAAGGTATATTTTGCTAAGGTATTCTGAAATCAATTATGTTACTGTGAATTTTCCTTCCTTCTCACCCCAAATCTTCATTAATATGCAATCAATTCAAATAGATAATTTAACCCATTGAGATACCCCTTTCATTAGGTACTTAGCTGATTTTACTTTGTAGTTGCAGCAGACTTAATGATGGATCTATAAGTGCCATGTCTGTTATAGCTCCGAATTTAACAAGAAATTTCTTTCTACTGACAGTTCCACTGTACTTACTGTTCAAAATATCAAAGGATGAATGCTAAATGTTCATAATGTAAGCTGGCAGAAGTGCAATCTGGAATAATAGAATATACAGCTTGCAAACTTGCACTTTGATATGGCAAATCATTTGGTCAGCAAGAAAATTAATTCTTTCATGATTTGATTCTACAAGTAGTGGTCCTGCTTTTGTAAGTAGCCTTGCTCTCTGAAGACTTGAAAAAACTTCAATGTAAAATCAGCCATTGAATAGCAGCAGTTACAAAGAACAGGGCCACACAGGCCACAAGGACAGAGAATGTTCACTTACATAGAGTTCAACATGTAAAAATTGCTTGTGGCAAGGGGCGGCCTATAAATTTCTAAATAAACAAACAAACAAATAAATAAATAAAAATCAAGATGTCACCAAAGTGCATGCATATGCAGGCACACATGCACACATGCATGATCTTTCCTATTTTGATTACTATCAGTTCTTGAATAGTCTGTATTTAAAATACAACTAAAGTGCTAAGAGTCATTTGAAAAACTGTGCATTTAGGATTCAAGAGTGATGGTTATATAGTCTGTATCACATTTGAAGGAGGGTGGCTTTCCAAATTAAAGGATATGTTGAATAGTGCTATTGTTGACATTTCTATAATCACGGTTCAAATGACTACAGTGTTTTTGCAGAATAGTCTGGAGTAAAATTTTGAACACTGGATTTAATGGGCACTGTAGCACTTGTTGTTGTTGTTGTTAGTCGCGAAGTCGAGTCCAACCCATCGCGACCCCATGGACAACATTCCTCCAGGCCCTCCTGTCCTCCACCATCCCCCGGAGTCCACTCAAGCTCACACCAACCACCTCAGTGACTCCATCCAGCCACCTCATCCTCTGCCGTCCCCTTCTTCTTTTGCCATCTATTGTTCCCAGCATTAGACTCTTCTCTAGGGAGTCCTTCCTTCTCATTAGGTGGCCAAAGTATTTGAGTTTCATCTTCACTATCTGGCCTTCTAAAGAGCAGTCAGGGTTGATCTCCTCTAGGACTGACCGGTTTGATCGCCTTGCGGTCCAAGGGACTCGCAGGAGTCTCCTCCAGCACCACAACTCAAAGGCCTCAATCCTTTTGCACTCAGCCTTCCTTATTGTCCAGCTTTCACAGCCATACATTGCAACTGGGAAAACCATAGCCTTGACTATACGCACTTTTGTTGGCAGGGTGATGTCTCTGCTTTTTAGTATGCTATCTAGATTTGCCTTAGCTTTCCTCCCCAGAAGCAAGCATCTTTTAATTTCTTGGCTGCAGTCCCCGTCTGCGGTGATCTTGGAGCCCAGGAAAATAAAATCTCTCACTACCTCCATTTCTTCCCCATCTATTTGCCAGGAAGTGAGAGGACCAGATGCCATGATCTTAGTTTTCTTAATGTTGAGTTTCAAGCCAACTTTTGCGCTCTCCCCCTTCAGCCGCATCAAGAGGCTCTTTAGTTCCTCTTCACTTTCTGCCATGAGAGTGGTATCATCTGCATATCTGAGGTTGTTGATATTTCTCCCAGCAATCTTGATTCCAACTGGTGATTCATCTAGCCCTGCCTTTCTCATGATGTGCTCTGCATATAAGTTAAATAGGCAGGGTGACAGTATACAGCCTTGCCAAACTCCTTTCTCAATTTTGAACCAATCAGTGGTTCCGTGTCCGGTTCTCACTGTGGCTTCTTGACCTGCATATAGGTTTCTCAAGAGACAAATAAGATGGTCTGGTACTCCCATCTCTTTAAGAACTTGCCACAATTTGTTGTGATCCACACAATCAAAGGCTTTAGCGTAGTCAATGAAGCAGAAGTAGATCTTTTTCTGGAACTCCCTGGCTTTCTCCATGATCCAGCGTATGTTGGCAATTTGATCTCTAGTTCCTCTCCCTCTTCGAAATCCTGCCTGTACTTCTGGTAGTTCTCGGTCCACATACTGCTGGAGCCTAGCTTGTAGGATTTTGAGCATCATTTTGCTAGCATGTGAAATGAGTGCAATGGTGCGGTAGTTTGAACATTCTTTGGCATTGCCCTTCTTGGGGATCAGAATGTAAACTGACCTTTTCCAATCCTGTGGCCACTGTTGAGTTTTCCAAATTTCCTGGCATATTGAGTGTAGCACTTTAACTGCATCATCTTTCAGGATTTTGAATAGCTCAGCTGGAATGCTGTCACCTCCACTAGCTTTGTTGTTGCTCAGACTTCCTAAGGCCCATTTCACTTCACATTCCAGGATGTCTGGCTCGAGGTCAGTGACCACCCCATCGTGGTTATCAGGGATGTGAAGCTCTTTCTTGTATAGTTCTTCTGTGTAATCTTGCCACCTCTTCTTAATCTCTTCTGCCTCTGTTAGGTCCCTGCCATTTTGGTCCTTTATTATGCCCATTTTCGCATGAAATGTTCCCTTCATATCTCTAATTTTCTTGAAGAGATCTCTGGTCCTCCCTATTCTATTGTTTTCTTCTATTTCTTTGCACTGTTCATTTAGGAAGGCATTCTTATCTCTTCTAGCTGTTCTCTGGAATTCTGCATTCAATTGTTTGTATCTTTCTCTTTCTCCCTTGCCTTTCGCTTCCCTTCTTTCCTCAGCTATTTGTAAAGCTTCCTCAGACAGCCATTTTGCTTTCTTGCCTTTCTTTTTCTTTGGGATGGTTTTAGTTGCTGCCTCTTGTACAATGTTGCGAACCTCCGTCCATAGTTCTTCAGGCACTCTGTCTATCAGATCTAATTCCTTAAATCTATTTGTCACCTCTACTGTATATTCATCAGGGATATGATTTAGGTCATACCTGAGTGGCCTAGTGCTTTTCCCTACTTTCTTCAACTTAAGCCTAAATTTTGCCACCAGAAGCTCATGATCTGAGCCACAGTCAGCTCCTGGTCTAGTTTTTACTGACTGTATAGAACTTCTCCATCTTTGGCTGCAGAGTACATAGTCAATCTGATTTCTGTGTTGACCATCTGGTGATGTCCATGTGTAGAGACGTCTCTTGGGTTGTTGGAAAAGAGTGTTTGTTATGACCATCGTATTCTCTTGACAAAATTCTACCAGCCTATGCCCTGCTTCATTTTGTATTCCAAGGCCAAACTTGCCTGTTATTCCGGTTATCTTTTGGTTTCCTACTTTAGCATTCCAATCCCCCATGATGATAAGGACATCATTTTTTGGAGTTAATTCTAGCAGGTGTTGTAGGCCTTCATAGAACCAGTCAACTTCAGCCTCTTCAGCACCAGTGGTTGGGGCATAGACTTGGACTATTGTGATGTTGAATGGTTTGCCTTGGATTCGAACTGAGATCATTCTGTCATTTTGGAGATTGTATCCCAGTACTGCTTTCCCTACTCTTTTATTGACTATGAAGGCTACGCCATTTCTTCTGAGGGATTCTTGCCCGCAGTAGTGTACCTGATGGTCATCTGAACTAAATTCACCCATGCCTGTCCATTTTAGTTCACTGATTCCTAAGATGTCGATGTTCAGTCTTGTCATCTCTTGTTTGACCACATCCAGCTTGCCTTGATTCATGGATCTGACATTCCAGGTTCCTATGGAGTAAAGATCTTTGCAGCATCGGACTTTCCTTTCACCTCCAGATACATCGGCAACTGAGTGTCCTTTCGGCTTTGACCCAGTCGCTTCATTCTTTCTGGCGCTACTAGTACTAGCCCTCCACTCTTCCCCAGTAGCATATTGGACACCTTCCGACCTGAGGGGCTCATCTTCCGGTGTCATATTGTGTTGCCTTTTGGTTTTCATGTCCATGGGGTTTTCATGGCAAAGATACTGGAGTGGGTTGCCATTTCCTTCTCCAGTGGATCACGTTTTGTCAGAGCTCTCTGCTATGACCTGTCCGTCTTGGGTGACCCTGCACGGCATAGCTCATAGCTTCATTGAGCTACGCAAGCCCCTTCGCCACGACAAGGCAGTGATCCATGAAGGAGACTGTAGCACTATCCTAACATTAAACCATTGAAACCTTACAGGGAACATGAGATATATGTTTTAGTTCTGAGATGTGTGTGTTGGTCCTGCCTCCTTCACACCTGATATCTCCATATTAATGGGGAGCTCTAAAGTGAAACGGCCAATCCATTTAGCTGAATGTGGTTACAGGTCCCTGAGAGATAACTGGGAGCGACAAGCTATCAGGGTTCTAATATTGCAGAGCACAGTGACTGCATTCAGCCAAATGCTCTAGTAGCATATTTGTATCTGATAGATGGCAATTGTCCTCTGTGTTGTATGTGTCCAATAAACTGAGGGAAGTCATATGGCAAGACAGTTTTTAGGTTCCAAATGGCTAGTAAAGTTGGTACTGAAAAAATCAGACCACAAATAACCATGCAATCTCTATTTCATTTTCCCCCACAAGTGGAATAACCAAGTAATCCTAATTAATTGCCTGAGTAATAAGTAATCTTGAAATGTTTCCAAACCTTGGAGACCAATCAATGCACACAGGGTAGGATCATATTTAATAACAGCTACATGACCATCTTGGGAGTCTCCTGGGACCAAACATGAACTGATGCATTAATACAAAGTGATGGAATATTGAGCCTTCATGCAGAAGGTCCAGCTTTCCTAAACAATACATCCATATGGATACAGCTTGTGTTTGAGTCTGGAAGTGGTCTCTTTGTACTCCTGGAATGCCTACACAAGTTGCAAGTGTGAAGTGGGATAAAGAATTGGCTGGAAAGTTGTTTTAGTTTTCTCTAGCACAATGCCTTCTGGTGGGCACCATTTCTACTCTGGCATATGGTACTTCATACTGACTGTGCTACTTATTATATTCAGCTGTGTTAAAGAATTCCCCCTTCCTTCCAGCTACATTCCACATGCCCCAAAGTCAGACTGCTCCTTCCATTTTGTGGGGTTGGATACACCAAAGATGCCAGAAGATTGTTTTATTTAATCCCCAATGAATATCACAGAAATAATAAGAGAGGATTGAATGGAAGATCAAGTTTATTTGGTTTGGTTTAGAAAACCAATTCATTTGAAAATGTCTTTAATTTTGAGAACAGATTTTTTGCTATTACTCTTTTGGCACTGGCAATCATTCAGAACCAGCTATTGGCAGTCCTCTACTGTTGACTGGCCCTTGGCAAAACATTTGCTCTGATCTGTTCTCAGAAATTCAGTTGCCAGCTGTCTAACATCTATTCAGCACTCATATATGCTTTGGAATTGCCTCTGTCCTGAGGGGTATTGTGATTGATCATGTAAGGGGATCTTCAAGCAGATAACCAGCTAACTGTATAAGCAACAGGTCTAATGCATTGTACCAGAGATCCTGATGCCACTAACTTTGTTACTTATTATTTATTATGAGTATTCCTCTTGGGGAGCTTGAAGCATTCTGGTTAACATGTAGAAACCAGGACTTCATAGTTGTTCACCAAAGGTATGATCTTGAACACAAGGTCTTACCACAGAAAGTTTGGAGGCCATTAGGAAAGGGCCTCTAGCTACAGGAGACATGATAACTCTTCATGTCAACTTTTATCTTTCATTGAGATGAATGAACACAGGTGGAGGAGATCAATATGCAAATCCTTATTCTGGTTATTTTACTCAGAGTGTCTAGATTAGGACTGCTGCTTATCTTTACTGCTGTTATTCCTACCTATAATTTTCATTGTCTCTGTGTGTGTGTGTCTGTATATATATTGACAATGAAAATTAGCTACAACAGCTAATTTAGTAGCTACAACAGCTCCTAAGGAATAAGAAATTCTTCTTTAGCATCTCATGTTAAAGCATCTTTATTTTTCTTTAAGGTATCATGTTAAAAACAATTCCCCAAAGAAAATAAAACCCAGTATATAGCACGTGGGTAAAAGTGACTCTTTGTATTTGCTGCTGGTGAATTAATTTGGTCTACTACATTTTCAGTAGGACCCAACAGTTATTATGACTACAGGATTATGCTGCAGTGTGTTTGGGGTTTTTTTAAGCAAAAAGTAAAAATGAAGATAGGAAATATTTCAAACTTGGGCTTTTAAAATGTACTTAGTGGAAATATGCCATGCAAACACTCTGAAGGGCAGCTGAGCTACCTTAGAAGCGAGCACCTATTAATGTAATATGTTAGCCGACAGTTTTGAGGATACATGCCATGACCCTTCCATAGTTTTCTTCAGGTCCTAATAGCACATAACTCAGACGTAGTTTCTACCTGAGTGAAACATCTGACTTTGTTTTACAAGTAATTCATTAATGAGTCACCTACATGCCTTAGGTGGTTTATATCCATTATCCCCACTTAACAGTTTGGCCTCAGGATGCCTTTCAATATAAATAATCTTCCAAGGTGCTTGTATAGCAGAAATGTGTTTCTTTTTATAGTAATCTGAAATTAGCTAATCTTATTTAACTTTCTTTCTTGAGATGAGCATGCATTATGAAATACTGTACAGCCAGCATAAAATGAACAAATATGGTCATACTTGTACATACTCTATGCAAATACACAGAACACATGTTCCAATCATTTTCCCTACATGACTTTTAGCTGGGTTGGTAGAGATTTAAACAAGATCTTGATGGATGATAAGTCATTTTTAAATTGCATCTCACATTTCAGAAGTAATTCTTAAAGCTGTTGATACTTCCTCCATGATTTATATTCTTTTTGTACATAGGCCTCCAGAGAGATCAGGAGATCCACATTTAAGGAGTGGTTTAGGTAGTATCCTGGAGTGGGGGAGGGATCTTGGTAACTTACTCTCAAAGTAAACAGGGAAAAATAAAATGTTAACTTGGTTAAAAAAGACTCTTCCTTTTAAATATATTGAGCTTAATCCATAACATATTGCTTTCCAAGGAAAATGACAACTACTCTAGTGAGTACATAAATTGCTTTAATGTTCAAAGTGAACAAAATTGCTAGACTTCCATGAAGCCAGCTGATGGAGTGCAAATGATTCATGCCATTCAGTCCTCAAATATATGTTAAATTTGTATTCCCCCCACCCCTGTTTCATTAAGTAGCTCAGCTTTGTATTTTATAAAATAAGTTAGGCTCAAGACCATTCCCCAATCTTTATAAATGGGTAGGGGCTGGAACCTGGGGCCTGATATGGCAGTATTTCTTGTGAAAAGGCAGAAAGTCTTTTCACAAAGCTATAGTGATTACTAAAGATACTGAAGGCATTTATGTTAATGCTGTGTTTCCTTTCAGAGCTGATACACAGGATTAGTCTCATCACATGCTGTGCACCTATTGCTACATAGCATCACTTCAGTCTGCAGATAGGGGATGAACTTTTTTTAAAAAATATATGTATTTAAAATGCACACATGTACAACACACACACACACACACACACACACACACACAGAAAGTCCTTGACTGTAGAGAGCTAGCATGTCACCCTGTCATTATAGATTTATTAATTTAATATAAAATATTTAATGCCCTTCTTAGAAAGGCAGCTAATAGAAGCCAACAAATAGTTTGATTTAAAACAAGAATCCACAGCATGAAACCAACAATGCACCTATAAGAATAAGTGCAAACTTCAGCAGAAGACAAACTATAGTAAAGAAAGAAAGAAAGAAAGAAAGAAAGAAAGAAAGAAAGAAAAAAGAAAGAAAGAAAGATTCCCATGCTGGTTATTTCCTTGCCATTAGAGGATTTAGAAAATCCAAAAGAGATGGGCAAATTCATATGGTAGGATAATTTGTCCCAAGCTATTCATTTACAATATGTATATGCAACTCATCTATTCAGACTCCAGAGTGGTGAACAAGTGGTAAAGAGAATATAACACAATATTTAAAAACAGAGCATCAACTAAAACAGTTGTTTGCTCAACTAAGGAAGGCTTCCTGAAAAAAAGAAAAATTTGTTGTTTTTTTCGGACGATGCTAGAAACGACACACCGTTGATGCCTGCCTGACCTCCAGAGCCAGAAAGTTGTGCAGAAATGGAGCCACCACATCAAATTCAGATGGATTCCAGCTGAGACATAGGTCCATGTGGAACTACCAGGAGCATGCTATCTGATGATCTAAATGTCTGGACAAGTTAATAAGGAGCAAGGCATTCTCTTTAGGTCCACTAAGACAATAACTAGAACTTTGAAATGTACTTGGAAATGAATTTGTAGCTAATACAGTTGATACTGAATAATTCAGGAGTCACAAGGGGTCACTCTGTCTCTATGAAAAAAATTCATTAGTGCTGATTTCTGTGGTTCTGAAGGACAGCCCCATATACAGCATATTACTGAAACCCAATCGCAATCTAACTAATGAGTATATCACCAGTTTTGTAGGTACATACAACGGAAATGAAAATGTGTTCACACATATGATTCTCCATTTGAAGATTTCCATCTAAAATATTACTGCTCGGCAAGAGTTTCAACACATGAGCTTGCTATAATTCAGCCTGCCCTTACAGATTGTAAACCCCATTGATTCAGTTCATAGGAGGGAAAAGTGCCAGCACAAACATCAGACTCCCCGAGGTCAGTGTAGGTGTTTATGCATAATCTATATTGGCCCTAGGAAATAAGGGAGTGTCTGGAAATGGAAGCCTGACCAAGAACAGTGTCAGTTTAAATACTATCCAGAAAATTAGCACACATTAAAGAGAACAGCATAAGTCAGTGTTGCCTTATGGGAGGTTTTGTAACTGCAGGGTTCAACAGAAATGCAATAGTGTTGTCCTTTCGATAAGAGAAGGAAACAATGAACACAGCCTTTTGCACTCAAAACATGCATAATGCACTTATGCTAACATTTTGATTTTGATATTAATATCTCTTTCGTTTACATGGCAGTCCTTGTACAACAAAATGCATGTATACTTTCATATAAATTGTTACTCTTTTTCAACCCCATTTGCTAGTGTAATATTTGTATTTTAGCCATCTTTCAGAAATGAATTTAATTTTGTTTTACTTATAGTAGTCCATTGCATGCATGAAGCTAATCCGTGGTATTTTAGCAAATGATAGGGATTTGCCTGTAAATAAATCATGATTCAATTCCCTCAATGCAATTAATTCCACATTCTTATTTCAATATTATAGCTGCTACTGATCGTCCAGCAAATGCCATTGCATATGCTCATTAGCTTTCTTTTCATTTTACAGTAGTAGACTATCATTATCTCCTAGGAGGCAAGGCAACCACTGTTTGTCCCTAATCAACACTGAATCTAACTATTCCTTTTTATTATTTTCTTTGTTGCATTTCTTAGCAATGAAAAGAACCTGTGAAAAGCTCATATAAAGCATTATCTAGTAGCTGGCAAAACGTGACCCAATATATGTCCTGAAGGAGGCTGAACTTTCCTTTTTAATCAGAGCTCTTCTTCCAACCTGAACATCTCACTCTGCTTTATTATATGATCTAAGAATATCATGTAAAATCATCTACACTCTTCTTCTGCTATATGAGCTGACCTGATCTTTACCCCCCTGGGACAATGTGTACAGTGGAACTGAGGACCAAACTACACCTTAGAAGTGATGCACTAGAATCAGGACTCTCAGGGATGCTGCACCAACACTTTTCAAATTAGCAAGCAGGGATGCTGATGTCATCTGCCACCCTACTCCCTCTGAACTTAGTAGCAATTCTCACAGCAGCTGGGAGGAAATGAATATTGCCTGTTGTAGTGCAAAGTGTTTTGAGCTGGCTTGATCTTGAATGATTAATTAATCTTGAATTATTAATTAAGCTTTGCAAAAGACTGTTCCTGCTGAAGAAAACAACTAGAACCAGTTTGGTGATATGGATAAACACAGCTACCTGAGTTTGGGACATTCCTTGAAGGCATGGCTCTGGAGACAATCATGGTCAATGTCTTCACGTTTATCACTGCATCTTAGGCATACTATGTGTCATGACACTTTTACAGGTGTACATCTTTCACAGGTTTCAGTTCAGATCCCAATATGCTTAAGCTGCATGGTCACCTGTGCCATGCCTGCTTGCTTCACCTACATGTGCTGTGCTGTCACCATTGCTACTCCACTTGCACATGCCACTGCTGCCCTAAGGACCACTGTGGAGGCTGCTTCACCCCATGCAGTCCCGCAGCCACAGAACTGCTGCCTTCCACAGACCCCCAGAGGGCAAGAAGGAAGAGGGGGAGAAAGGGAGCCGAGCAAGCTGTGAAGCACTGCAGCACGCCAAGCTGTGGTATAGCTGTTCCCCCCATGGGCTCTGAAGCTGCATGAGCACCTAAGGCACTGACCAAAGGGCAGTAACCAAAGGGCATTGCCTATTTGGCAACTGTTCGGTTACTGTTCAGGGTGAAGAATTTTTGTGATCTTTTAATGACTTATTTATTATTATGCTGCTACATTTATTTATATTCTTTGAAAGATATGAAAGTGAAGGAAGAAGTAGAAGGAAAAGGTAGGAGGAGATAAAGGAAGAAATAGGAAGGTGATGATAAAGGTGAGTAGAGGATGGAGAAAGAAAGTAGAAAGATGGACAGTAAAGGAAGTAGAAGTGAAGAGGAAGGTAGAAGAAAGAAGGGAAAAATAAGAAGGGAAGGATAAGAAATAAAAGAAGGAAGTAAAAAGGGAAGTGCAAAGGATTAATTGGAAGTACTGAATAGGACGGGAAAGAAGATGGTTGGGAGAAAGTGAAGGATAAGGTATGTTGATAGGGTAGTACATTTGGAGATATAAGGAAGGATAGTTTGGCTGGAGGAAGATAGCAGAGAACAGAGGGAAGGGATTTCTCTTTCTTTTATATTTTCTCCCCCCTCCCCCAAGATCACCACCTGTGCTTCTCATTTTTGTTGATTTTTTTTGTTTTATTTTACTTATTTTAACATGGTTCTGAGAGACTCTGGGGAAGTCTGGTTTATTAGCCCCTACTGGTGTTGTGGGCAGGGGGAGGTATGACATTGGGGGCTAATAAGCCAGCAAAAAAGAGGGGTGAGGTATCTTACACCTGTTCCCTCTTTTGGTTTCTCATCCAACAGGTTGATTCCAGGTAACCATATCAACCTACCCTAAGCTTGATGGT
Source organism: Varanus salvator macromaculatus (assembly GCA_023646645.1). Classification (NCBI taxonomy): domain Eukaryota; kingdom Metazoa; phylum Chordata; class Lepidosauria; order Squamata; family Varanidae; genus Varanus; species Varanus salvator. The sequence goes on along the minus strand of JAIXND010000756.1, from coordinate 36,734,394 downwards.
GGTGCTTTTAAATCAGCACAGAATAAAATCCCTTCAATACATGATATGATAATGGATGAAGGGAATGACCTGACTTGTATTGCTGATACCTGGGTGGAGGAGATGCGACATGTTATTCTCTCCCAGTTATGCCCACACAGCTACTCAGTACAGCACCAACCTTGCCTTGGGGGCTGGGGAGAGGGAGTGACCATAGTCTACAGGAATATATTACCTTTCTCCAGGCTTCCTGACCACTCAAAGACCAGCTTTGAGTGCTTGCACCTGGTGTTGCGCAATCGAAACAGAACAGGGATCTTGTTAGTGTACCGGCTACCCTGCAGAACACCAGATTCCTTGCCCGAGCTGTTGGAGGTAGTCTTGGACCTGGTGTTGAGGACCCCTTTGAATGGTGTGTGGGTAGGCTGCCTTGTCTGGGGTGGCTCAGGACTTCATGGCTGCTATAACAACTGTGGGGCTATCACAGCACATCACTGGCCCAACACATGAAAAGGGTCACACTCTCAACTGACTGGACTTTTTAATTGGACAGGAATATGGTTAGGGTGGATGTGTGGAGCATCAGAGGCAGTGTCCCTCTTCTGTTCCACATAAGGCACCTGAAATGGAGGAAGGTTGCTCCCATGGGGTTCACCAGGAATGAAGCTCTTGATGACTGCTGCCCAAGCCTCCTGAAGCAGCCTGATGGTCAATTGCTCAACCTTCATTCTGTAAACCTTCACAGACATTCTCTTGTCTTGACTTGAGTTCTAAGAGTGGGTGGAACACAAGAGGATGCTGAAAGTGCTGCAGAGAAAGATTCTACTAGGTTTTGTCCAAGACTACCTTAGGGTATCACTAGACAAGAACACATTGATGTGGGAATATCTCTCAGGTTTCTTTAAGTATTTGCAAAAGGAATCATGAAGTGGGTGGGGTGATATGGATTAGGATGATAGTGCATGGGAGAAGAGTTAACTCTTTCTGCTCACCACCACTTTCCCATTGCAAATCACCCCACTACAGCTACAATCGCCTTGTTAGAAAAAGACTGCATGTGTACATAATCCTCCTCTTCCAATGCTATGGTGTTGTTCCAAGCTATTGCTCTCCCTCCTGTACAGCCTACCTACAAAATTTGAAATAAGCTAGACAGCTAGCCTCTTATCGCTATCACCTCATCTTGTTAGTCCAAAGAATCTAAGCATGTTTCATTCACCATAATGACAGTTAGGAGTAATTGAAAGAATTTTTGGGGAGGCTGGAGATGCTTTTAGACCCCTTCTGCTTATTTGGCAATGGACAAGTGAATTTATGTACCCCAGTCTTCTGTGCATAGTATAGATTGATGCTGAAATGTTCAACTCTAAAAACCTCACCCATATTTTAGAGAAATGAAAATTCCACATTTAAAAACCTACAGCCACTGTTCATGGCTGAAAAATGATATTCTGGAGACCTAATACAATGAAAAAATTATTATTAAAGTAAATCTACTGTATTGTGAGATCTTGTATTACAAGCAGCACAACCATTATACATCACATAATTTCATTAATTAAAAAGGAAATCAATTACTAATGCTTACATTATTCTGAAGCCTTGCTGTGCAACCACTACAAATATTCATTTAAGTAACAAATACCAAATGAAAGAATGCAGTTTATGCTACATTTAGCCCATATGTGTCAAAGACAAATATGAATCATTCTTTCATTTGCTTCTCCAAAAGAATCTTAAGCAAGAACAAATGAAGTAGTGGAAAATCAAGAAGTGTTTGAAATGCTAACAAAATCTGGTGCTTCCTTATATGATTCTTTGTGCATCTGTAAACAGACCAGTGAGAAAAAGCAAAGGTCAAATAAACATTTTTAATATTAAAATGTTCACTGAATAATGTCCTAGAACAAGCAACCTGATGCACCACATTCTAATGTGAAAGTACAATTCTTAACACTGACTGCAGTGATGTCAAAAATTAGGTCAATCAGGAAGGAGCTATGGAGCTATTCACACACAGGGGTTCTACATGATTGAGATACCTACACTGGGAAGCCAACTACAGCAAGCAAAGACCAGTGATGTGATGCTGAGTGTGGGGCAGGTAATGCATATTCACTTCTGGTCATTATGTGCCCACTTTTCATGTGGGTAACTGATAAAGGAGGTTCTTTATAGCTGAGCATCCAAGGTTAAGTTTATTCGTTATTTTAATTTAGGAACAAACAAAGAGCCAACAGGCTTCTCTCATTCATTTCCATGGAAATGGTTGCTTCAATCACATGTGTTTTGTATGCATGGCACTGTTCCCTTGAAGTGAATGAGGGAGCTCTTAGGGGCACAGAAGCTTCATGAGCACAGAAGGAGCTGCCGCATGAGTTGAGCAACAAATCCTCCAGTCTTGCCTCTAGCATGCCATCAACACTCACCAGAAAGTGCCTGTAGTTTAGTGAAGAAGCACAAAGATTCTAGCTGAAGTTCTCAGAAAGATCTCAGTCTGAGATCTTTCAAGAGATGCTTCTAGTCAAAAGAGAAAGCAATATATTAGACTGACAATGGTCTAATTCAGTCTAAGGCAGTATGGCATATTTAATCTATATGGTAGGCAATGGGTGAATTTCTAGATGTTGCTGGCATGCAACACCCATCATTCCTCACCATTGGCTATACTGGCTGGGGCTGATCAGAGTTGCAGTCCTGCAACATCTGGAGGGTCACAAGTTGCTAATTCAATTTAAAATAATCACTTCTAAATAGAAACAATGTCAAATGGAGAGAGTTTCTTTATAGAAAGAAAGAAAGAAAGAAAGAAAGAAAGAAAGAAAGAAAGAAAGAAGGAAAGTTCTCAGCATAAGAACTTCTGAGATCACAGTCCTGAATCTGAGATCACAGTCCTGAATCCAGTTAAAGCATCCTTCCCCAGATTCCTCAGCATGGCTGCTAGGCTGGTTGAATTAAAGCCTCTCATTCTGGGAAGCAGGGCAGATAGACTAGTCTTGATAAAGCAGTGGTCTCAGTCTATGAAAGGCAGCATCAATTAACATGTACATTTGAGCTCCTTACTATTAGGTTGTGCAGTAGTGTTTAAGTTCATCACTGCTAGATGAATGGCAAGAACTGGTGATCTCTTTACTGAAATGTCTTAAATCTGGGGTACTTGCCAGCACCATGAAGGGATGCTACAACTAGATGGAAAATACACTCCACAGTGGGTTTGGGGAGAGAATCATAGTAGCTAACGACAGTTTGCTTTTGGAGTGGTGGCCTAACATTTGCAGATATTTATCCTCTTCAGCCACATTCCCCAACCTGGTGGTCTCCAGCTCTCCTGAACATTAACTCCTATTAGCCCTAGCCATTTTGGCCAATGGTCAGCAACACTGGGAGTTGTATCTCAAAATATCTGGAGGACATCAGCCTGAGCAAGCCTGTTGAAGAGGCTAAGTTCTTCAGGCTAAGGGGCTTGCATTCTGCATTCTCATCCTTGAGATTTTGACATCCTTTATTCTCCCATTTGTCTATTAATGTTACCTTCTTTCCTTTTTGCAAATATAATTTCAAAGTCTGATTCCATGCTTTTTTTCGATACACAAATACTACCGGATTTTATTTCCCCTCTCCTACAAGTCTTCTCTGCTTCTCTCCAACTATGACTTTTCTACTTCCAATGGAGCAGTAGCTTTTAATTGTGACCATCATGGGGCAAGCACTGTTGTCAACATGTGGCTGGGACCATTCCAAACTCAAGGAGAAACTGTAGTTATTTTTGCTCCTCAGCAGCGTAACAAAAGCCCAATTGCTCTCTGCTTTAGTACCTTCCTTTCTGCAAACTTGAACAGCAATACTTTCAGTACCTCACCAGTCTTTCAATTCATTTACATCCCATTTATTTTAATATTTTAAGTGATAGGTGTAAATTGCTTCTACTGGAGGAGTGGTGTGGGGTAGAGAAGAAAATTCCTTGTATTCACCAGCACTGCAAATGAGCCATTACCTTTTCACTAGCAGTCACTAGAACAGTGCAGTCAATGATTAGTGATGCTCAGGTTCTGACTGAGGGAAACACTGCCAATGCTGGCATTCTTTTGAGAATGCTGAAAACTGTAGAGAGATTGGGCTTTTCCTTTATAGTTCATGACCAAACTGCCTGAAAGAGAGCCAGTGTGATGTAGTGGTTAAAAGTGCGGGACTGGGACTCAGACGATCTGGGTTCTAGTCTCTGCTCAGCCATGAAGCCAACTGGGTGACTCTGGGCCAGTCACAGACTCTCAGCCCAGCCTACCTCACAGGGTTGTTGTTGTGGGGATAAGATGGAGGAGGAGAATGATGTAAGCTGCCTTGAGCCCTTTGTAGGAAAAAGGCAGGATATAAATCAATCACTCAATCAATCAATCAATCAATAAAGATGATAATGGTACATCAAAGATACATTATCTTGCCCCGATGCCCCTGAGAAATATATCAAGTTAAGCTTTGCTTGAATGCTTTTGTCATAGTGATTGTCATGACTGAGTCAGAAGGTGCATGAAGAGATACTGACACTCAAGCCAAAAAGATGTCCTTAAAGAAGATGATGATGATGATGATGGAGCTATATGACAGTTTGAACATGTTACACAGAAGCAAATCATAGCCTTGTCCAACTTTTCTGTGGACCTTTACATTCACATTCATTCACTTAATGTCAAAGCATGAAAAAAATTAATATTGATGTTTTCCAATGAATTCATTAGTCACATGAGCTTGTCACAGGGGTGTTGAAACTCCTTCAACCTAGGGGACTCATTCCACTCAGGTGAAATTCTTGGGAGCCACTTTTCAGTAGTATATGTGACCAAAGACAAATCTGAAAAATCCCAGCAAATTTTATGTTATTTTACTCTCACTGCCAATAACTAAGCCTTAGGAGAAACATTTGAACCTTTTAGAATAGGGAAAAAACTCTGCACCAATGGCGAGAAACCACCAGCGGTCCAGTGCTTTGGGGGACATGGGAATGTACCAGAGGAAGGGAGCATGACCACCTGGAAACTTCAGAGGAATCACCTTTTATCTAGCTTTCCAGCCTTCCCAGTTCCCCATAACATCCTTCCTTTCCACTTTCCATAACCTCTTTCCTTTCCAACAGTGTTTAATCAGCAAGGGCAGCAGCAGCACTGATACTTCAGGTGTACGATCAGGGGGAATGGGGAGATTTAATATCTTCTTTGCCTTTCTGGTGTGCTGGTATAATATAAGGACATAATGGCAAGTTTGGAGTAGTTTGAAAAACAAGGCAAGCTATATCCAAAATGTATGTGTGCTTGTTTGTGTGTTAAACACAGCTTCTAGCTCAATCTGAAGCTCATCTAGCATTAAAACTAGTATTAAAAAAGAAAGCATTTCCACCATTTTACCAGGCATTATGAAATGAGCATAATGAATGATTTTGTACATTTCCCCAGTGCCTAAGCACATCCTGGAAAGTAAATGAAATATGTGGGGAACTACAGTATGTGAAGTCACAATTTCACCATCTAATTTCATCATCTATCCTATCAAATAATAAAGCTTCACTAGTGCAACTATAACTGGTTACCTTGATTTTCTCTGAGTGACTTGTCAATATGTGTCAAAGACAGAGATAGCACTCTGCAGCAGTGGGTTCTAGTTCCCACTCCACCATGAAACTGACTGGGCAACTTTGGGCCACTCACAGACTCTCAGCCTAACCTACCTCACAGGGCTGTTTTTGGGTGGATAAATGTAGAGGAGGACTGTTTTGTATTCCTTGCACCTTTGGGTTCTGTAAGAAAGGGCACAAATGCAAAATAATAATAATAATAATAATAATAATAATAATAATAATAATTCAAATTTGGGATGCTTGAATTTAGTTTGCCATTTAGTTTAGTTTGCCACTCTAAACTGGAGCAGGGAATTTCCCATTTTCAGATTAGTGAACATCAGATACAGCATGGCGACTCATTGGTGAGCACTCAGTTCTTCCATCTGACAGATTCAGTAAATGTCTTGAATCACATCTGAGTGTGTGTGATGAATGGCAGGCTCTTTCTCTCCCAAGATGCATTCCTACCCTAATTTCATTACTTCCACTTCGTCATATTGAACTGTACTCAACGCTAATTGACTTGTATGCCAGATCAAGTAATTTGAAATTGTTTCACTCTTTGCTTTTTGTATTGACTTCATCCCCTTTCTCCACTTTCCCATTTAGTATCATTGGTGGACTCATTGTATCCATTCATTCATTTTCCACCTTCCAGGCCATTGATATTTAAAGTGAATAATGTTGTTCTAACATTGATCTTGTTGCGCTTCACTAACTGCCAGGAATAAACAATATAAGTTTATGACATTGATTTCATGGATTTCAATTTCTCCTCAAATCATGTTCTTGTTAAGCACCTTGTAAAATATTTCATGTCACATAGTCCTTTGCTCCCTGGAGATCCAAATCCAGTGCACCCAATGGATTTAGCTTTGGGATTTCTACTCCTTCCCCTGGCACAGTATTTCATTCAAACATTGTTCAAACTGTCCTATGCAAAGGGACTAATACAAATAATAATCGGTTGCAAAGTCATTTCTAGAAATATAAATCCCTGTAATCTTGCACACTGCTATTTCCACCCTTTTGCCTTGACTACTTAGGACTGTTGGAGAAATACAAAATGACTTTGGATTTCTGTGAAACTGACCTGTGAATTTTGCACTGGACTAGCATCTCATAAATTGCATAGATTCTGCAGATGAGCAGAATTCTGTTTTACTTTCTGAAATTCTATAAAAATTACTTTAATATATTGTTGATCTTTCTTTAGCTTCCATTTGCGCTCTCTGCTTATTGACTATGCACCGAGCTAAGGAAAAAACAACAACAACAACATGAGTTACATAAATCATGGCAAACTTTATGTACTTTCCCCAAAGTAGAGAAAATCAAATTCTGACAACAAGAGGAGACTGGAACGAAAGATTCCTGATAATCCACAAAACACAAACCGAATGGATTAAACAAAATCTGAACATCCCTACTTTCCATTGTGTGTTTACTATCCTGTTGTATGCTGAGGGAGTCAAATGCAAAAGCACTTTTGAAATGCAACACCTACATAGCCAGGGCCTAATAAGACATGATGCATGAGATCTGTGATTACAATTTCCTGCAGTTTTTGTTTTACTATTTAGCAGTCCCACAGGGCAGCTGCAAAAGATTGTAGAAGTGGCCTTCCTGCAGTGCCCTTTCTCCAATCAACCCCGCACCCTACCATTTGTTATTAACTCTATGGGGGATAAAAGGCATGTACAGATCTTCCACATCATATCAAATGTGGTCCTTAGTGTGAAGGTTCAGCAGGGGTTTGCTTGATCATCAACCTTCATGATGGCCCATGGAAAATCAAAAGGTGTCCCCTGTCTGTGGAATCCAGCATGACTAGGAACTTTCAAGCACTTTGATAAATGTCCATGAAGTATTTATGGACATAACTTTTAAAGTATGCTTCTATCATATTTCATAATGTCAAATCCTACATTGAACAACCCATAATTTGAGCAGGCAGGAAGGGTCTGATGTCTTAAGATATGGAAAGAGAAGGATGAAAATGCCTAAAGAGCAACTTCTGAAGGGAATTAAATTTGACTACTTTGGTCTAGACCAGTTTTGTAGCAGTGCAGCCCTTTTTGGTGGTTTCCTGGGCTTTTAACAATAGCTTAATCAATAGACACTAACAATTAGGAAATTATAGACATTAATTTCATGTCATTAAACATTTCGCCTGCTGGTTTCTGTGGATCATATGGCTGTTAAAAACTTAGGAACAGGCCAGAATTATTTTTCTTCTCATCAGCTAGAAAACCTAGGTTTTACAGTACAGCTTTAAGTATTTCAGCTAGCCTAGCTCCAGTAGTGCCCAGTATCAAGACACCCCAAGCAGTTCAAAAGCATCTTGACCTCAGCACAACCTAAGCTGCCAAAGTCCAATACAGGAAACAGGAGTTTCAACATTATAACACATGCAGCAGTGTAAACATATGAAGACAACGTGACTTCTCGTTGTTGTTTTTGCTACGTGCTGTAAAGTCATCTTGAGCTTGTGGCAACCCCATGTATGACAGCCCTCCAAAATGTCCTGTCCATGACAGCCCGGCTCAATTCTGCAGCTTTCTTTCAATACTGCAGCTTTCTTTATGGATTCAATCCATCCCATATATGGTCTTCCTTTTCTTCTTCCGCCTTTGACTTTTCCTAGCATGATTGTCTTCTCCAGTGAGTCTTGCCTTCTCATGATGTGCCTGAAGTATGACAGCCTCAGTTTCATCATTTAGGCTTCAAGGAAAAGCTCTGGTTGATTTGATCTGGGACCCACTTGTTGGTCTATCTGTCAGTCCAGGTTGTGGCTCTCTTTTACCCAGCATAAAAACAATTGTTTTTAGTATAGAACATATTGATTTACAGTGATAAGATTTATGTGTAAATAAAAATATATGAAAATAAATCAGTCACTCCATTTCAAAAAAAGTAGCTGATTCAAATAGTATCACAGAAATAGAAACATAAAAACAGAGCAAGTCAGAAGGGGCCTCCTGGGCTATCTAGTCTGTCCCCTGGCTCCAGCTGGTCCATTCATGACATGCCTACCATGTGCATACCAACAGTTTGGCATATAGTGTGTTTTGGTTTCCCAATTCACTATCCGAAAATTCACATTTGTAAACAATATATGGTTACTTGAACATGAACAAAGAGTACTGCAAAGAGGAAAAGAAATATAAATGTCTATACAGCTGAAATGTGCTGGAAAGTTAGCTCCATTCAGAATTATCCCAGTTTATGTTCATATGCATATTGTGATTTGAAAGAGAATACGCGAGTTCCTGGGAAATGAGTTCTGCTTTCTTTTTCCCTGCTTCACATGTTTACATGCTTTGGAATGCTATCTTGCATGGAAATACTGTGCTGAAATGTGTACTCATAACACAAAGACCCTTAGAGCTAGCCTGAGTAGCCTTCTTGATGACACAGAATTGTGTAGAGGCCGTGAAAATCATGTACACAGTGGTGAGCTAAACTTTGGTAAACTTTGGTAAACTCCTTCCAGCTCAGACCTGACATGTTGTCAATTATTCATCCAACAAAAGTGTTGCCTTCCTGAAACCAAGTTCCTAATCCTATGGCTTTACAACAACAAATAACAACAGCACTCCAAATACCTTTAGTAAATGAACATGGATATACCAGATGCAATGGAAGAAAGTGGCTGAAGCCAGCCATGCTTCCAAATAAAATGAGAAGTCATGTAAAGGAAACATTTCGGAATTACTGCTACAGATTCACAGTCTGTGGAGAAAAGAGTTGCATAATGGTTGGTCTGTAAAAGGAGTTGCATGAGCAACTTAGTCCAGATTTCACCTAAGCAGCTTCCCAGCTTAGCTTCACAGACGGATGCAACCTTTTTTAAGGTCTGCCTCGACATGCTAAAAACAATATGAATTTTGGAAATGAATATCAACAATGTGAGATCAAAGCCATTGTCTATAACCACCTTTGTCATTAGATTAATGTTTCATTAATATTCTGCAAGTTTTCCTCTTGTAAGGAACCTAAGGCAGGGTTGTCTTAACTAATGGGCCTGATAGGCACTTGCCTGTGGGCCCCATACTAATCTGTGTAGGTTAACCCTTGGAAAACTGGAAAACTTCCAAAATTAACAGTAGTTGTAGTTGTCGTAGGGGCCCTGGTACACTGCTTTGCCCGGGGTCCATAATGCTGTTAAGATGGCCCTGACCTAAGGCAACTTACATAGAGTCTTCCACTCCATTTAGGTTGACTTGCCCAAAGTCCAAACCCAAAATAACAACATGAACTTGTGGCTGAGTGAGGACTAGAACCTGGATCTCCCAGGTCCCCAGTCCAGCACTCTGACCACCATGCTGTCCTTCTCACTTTATGTATGCATTTTAATAAGAAGCAGCATTCTATTGTAATTTCTAAATTCTTATTTCCTACTTTGGGAACTTATGTTAAGAAGCAAAATAAGCAAAGTATATTTTATTCTTTTTTCATATTTCTATCAGGGTGACATGTGGCAGTTCACATGGTTCACCCTCAGACTGATACAGACAGTGGACTGTTTTCTTTATCTGTTAGATTAACTGAAATAAAATTCTTACACATTTCGCTGACCAAATTCAATAGGCACAGCTATTTCCAAAATTGAGAGAACCATGTTCTGTCTGCCTATCAAGTAGCTGTTGATGCTACAACATTTCTGCTACATTTCTACTACATTTGAATTTGTACAAATATGAAGAAATATGCTGATTTTGGTAGATTCTTATAAAAACTGATCAAATTAAATGTGGCTTTCTACCAGTTTCAGCAAATCTCTTGTCCAAGTTAATTCCTAGGGCCTATTGACTAGAGCCATTGACACTTTAGCCCTTGAATGGGTATGTATCTTTCAGATAATTTTTTATCAGGATTTGCCCAGTTCACACCTCCCAAGTCACTTACAGACTCAAATAAAGTACACATTCAGTCTGTATATTTCTGAGCTTACAATGCAATTGGCAAACCAGCAGTGAGAATACATTTTAAAATGTGCATGAAAAATATGTACCTTTGAAAAATTTGCAAAAACTTTTTTTTATCAATGGGAGAAGAATGTGTACATTCCATAGGTGCATAGAAACTGATGCACCCATTCGGAAACAATATTCAGAAAATATGCATCAAAATAAGCATGAATATTCACACAAAAAGGAAACAGACAAACATCACAAATGGAAATGAACAGGACAGGGAGTGAGCCTCAAGGTGACATTAGAAGAACTTTGATGAAATTTAGTTTTGCATGTTTGCATAGAAACATAGAAATAGGTTGAGTCAGAAGGGATCTCCCATGCCATCTAGTCTGACCCCTGGCTCCAGCCGGCTCCACTCATGACATGCCTACCATGTGCATGTCCAGCCTATCCTTAAACACCTTCACTGATGGGGCTTCAACCATCTCCTGTGGAAGCCAATTCAATGCCCTAGTACTTCCTGGCATCCACCTTGAAGCTTGGTTTCCTGAGCTTTGCTCCATTGGAAAATGTCTTACCCTCCACCGCAGAGAAAAAATGGTCACAACCCACCTCTGCATGACACCTGCTTACATACTTGTATGTTGCTAACAGGTCTGAGTGTCCTCCTCTCAAGGCTGAAAAGACCCAGTACAATCAGTCTCTCCTCATATGGTTTAGCCTGCAAACCAGCCACCATCCTTGTGGCCCTTAGCTGCACCAGTTACAACCTTGCTATATCCCTCTTGTAATGAGGAGCTCAGAATTGAACATAATACTCCAGCTGTGGGCACACCTGAGTTGTATGGAATGGCAGTAATATCTCTCTCGATCTAGAAGCCACACTTCTGGCTATGCAACCAAGGGAGGTGTTTGCCCTCTTAACCACCACACCACACTGCTGACTTATGTTTACCCTGCAGTCAACTAGCACCCCAAGATCACAAGTTCTGCTTTTCAGCCTGTACTTATGACACCCATTCCTATGCCCCAAGGCAAGACCTTCTGGATCCGGAGTACCTGCTGCTCAGTCATGGTGACCGCCCCAATTTTAGTATCATCTGCAAATTTAATCAACAGACTGGTCACTCCCTCTTCCATTGAAAAGGAGGTGTCATTGATGAAAAGTTAGAACAGGATCAGTCCCAGGACAGAGCCCTGGGGGACCCTGCTCATCACAGGCCATCATCCCAATGATTCCCCACTAATAGTTACCCTCTGCTTTCAGTCTGGCAACAATGCCCTAATCCATCAGACAGTGCATTGGTCTATCCCAAAACTCAGTTTCTCAACCAGGTCATCATGCAGCAGTTTGTCAAAGGCCTTGCTGAAATCCAGGTAAACCACATCTACTGCATCCTCTCTGTCAAGCCACCTTGAAACCTTGTCATAGAATTCCACAAGGTTTAGAAACATAGAAACAGAGTGAGTCAGAAGGGGCCTCCCGGACCATCTAGTCTGACCTCCAGCACCAGCCGGCTCCGCTCATGACATGCCCACCATGTGCATGTCCAGCCTGTCTTTGAACACCCTCACCAATGGGGACTCAATGACCTCCCGTGGAAGCCCATTCCATGCCCTCGGGGTCCTAACTGTCAGGAAGTGCTTCCTGGCATCCAAATTGAACCTTGGTTCCCTGAGCTTTGCTCCATTGGAGCGCGTCCTGCCTTCCTCTGCAGGGGAGAACAGGCCTCTCCCCATCTCCATGTGACACCCCCTCACATACCTGTATGTTGCCAACATATCCCCTCTGAGTCTCCTCTTCTCCAAGCTGAAGAGACCCAGTTCCCTCAGTCTTGCCTCATACGGCATCCCCTGCAAACCAGCCACCATCCTTGTGGCCCTACACTGCACTGACTCCAACCTGGCTATATCCTTTCTGTAATGAGGGGCCCAAAACTGAACACAATACTCCAGTTGCGGGTGCACCAGAGTCGTGTAGAGTGGTAGTAATACCTCTCTTGATCTAGAAGCCACACTTCTGGCTATGCAACCAAGGGTGGCATTCACCCTCTTGACCACCGCGTCACACTGCTGACTCATGTTTAGCCTGCGGTCAACCAGTACCCCGAGGTCCCTTTCACAAGTGCTGCTCTCCAGCCACTTGTCACCTAACCTGTACTTATGACAGCTATTCTTATGCCCCAAGTGCAAGACCTTGCACTTCTCCACATTGAACGCCATCCTGTTGTCTCCTGCCCACTTCCATAGTCTGTCCAGATCCTTTTGGATCTGGTGTATCTGCTCCTCAGTTGTGGCCACTGCTCCAGTTTTAGTGTCGTCTGCGAATTTGATCAGCAGACTGTTCACCCCTTCTTCCATGTTGTTAATTAAAAGATTAAACAGGATCGGCCCCAGGACAGAGCCCTGGGGGATCCCGCTTGTCACTGGCTGCCATTCCGACGATTCCCCGCTAATGGTTATCTTCTGCTTTCGGTCAGTCAACCATGCCCTAATCCACCGGACAGTGCTTTGGTGTATCCCAAAACTCCTCAGTTTCTCCACCAGGATATCATGGGGCACTTTGTCAAAGGCCTTGCTGAAATCCAGGTATACCACATCCACTGCATCCCCTCCATCTAGCCATCTTGAAACCTTGTCATAGAATTCCACAAGGTTTGTCTGGCAGGACCTGTTTTTGCGGAAGCCGTGTTGTGTGGCTGTCAGCCTCCCTTCCCTATCTAGCATCACTAGATCTCTGTCTATTATGAGCCTTTCCATTGTTTTTCCTACAATGGACGTAAGGCTAACCGGTCTATAATTCCCCATGTCCTTCCTACTACCCTTTTTGAAAATTGGGACCACCGATGCCACCCTCCAGTTCTCTGGAACTTCACCTGTTCTCCACAAGGCCTCAAAAATGGAGGCCAGCGGGCGTGAGAGAACCCCTGCCAACTCTCTAAGTACTCTCGGGTGTAACCCGTCAGGGCCTGGTGCCTTTGTAATGTCTAATGCCCTGAGGAGCCCCTCAACTTCAAGGGGGGGGTGACTCTAATCTCTGCCCCTAAGTCCCCAGCCTCATCTAATCTCCTATACGGATATCCCCTGTCCTGCTTTGGGGAGAACACAGAGGCAAAATAGTCATTTAGCATCTGTGCCTGTTCCCTCATGTCAGTCACTGGATCACCTTCCTCCTTATTTAGTGGTCCCACCACTTGTCTCCCCTTCCTTTTCCTATTTACATGCTTGAAGAAGCCCTTTTTGTTGCTCTTGATATTCTTGGCAAGTCTCAGCTCATAATCAGCCTTAGCCTTGCGAAGAATCCTTCTGCAACGGGCCTCCTCCTCCCGGTATACCCTTTTGTCTATTTTCCCCAGTACCCATTTCCTATGGAGGCTCCTCTTTCGTCTAATCCCCCTAACCACCTCCTTTCGCATCCATGGTGGCACTCTCCTCCGCCTCCCCACCTTACTGACTAGAGGTATTGTCAAGGCTTGTGCCTGCAAAACCTCCCTTTTGAGTGTCATCCACCCCTCCTCAACTCGCTTACCTTCCAGTAACCCATCCCAGGAGACTTTCCCCAGTCTGGCCTTCAGTTGGCCAAAGTTGGCCCTCTTGAAGTCCCAGCTTCTAGCGCTCGCTCTGCTGCACGGCCCCAGTCCCCTGATCTCAAAGCAAAGGATGGAGTGATCACTCGCATCCAGAGCTCCCCTAATCTGTACTTCATCTATCAGCTCCTCCCTATTGGTCAAGACCAAGTCCAGGATGTTTCCCCCCCTCGTCGCCTCTCGGACCCTCTGTGTGAAAAACCCACCCTCTAGAGCTTCTAGGAAGTGACGTGACCTGGCTGTCACCGCCGAGTGAGTCTCCCAAGTAATATCCGGGAGATTGAAATCCCCCATAAGTACTGTGTCTCTCCCCCGAGATATCCTTAGAATCTGGCCTGTCAGGACATCATCCAGGGTCTCAAGTTGACCTGGAGGGCGATTACATAGCCCCACTGTCAGGTCTCTTTCCCTGTCAAAACCCCTAAGTTTCACCCAGACTGCCTCTACCGAATCCCCATCTGTGCTGCATTCTATCTCACTGCATCCTATCCCTTCCCTGACATATAAAGCCACACCCCCACCTCTCTTTCCCTTCCTGTCCTTTCTAAAAAGGTGATACCCTTCTATGTTCACATTCCAGACTTGCCTTTCATCCCACCAAGTTTCTGTGATTCCCACCAGATCATATCCTCCTATTCCCAGGAGAGCTTCAAGCTCTTCCTGCTTATTACCCATGCTCCTAGCATTGGTGTACATGCACCTCAACTCCTTCCCACCGCTTCCTTTCTTTGGAGTGCCCGGCATCCTCCTTCCTCCCATCCTCCCTGGTACCTGGCCCCTCTCTGTAGAAGTCCTGTCAGTCCCTGCAGTATCTCTAAAGCCCTGCTCCCAGAGCCCCGATCCTCCCCGCACACTTGTCCAGTGCAGACTGGACAGGACCTGTTTTTGTGGAAGCCATTTTGCGTGGCTGCCAACCTCCCTTCCCTATCTAGTGTTACTAGATCTCTCACTATTATGAGCCTGTCCATTGTCTTTCCCAGAATGAACATAAGGCTAATTGGCCTGTAATTCCTCACGTCCCCTCTACTACCCTTTTTGAAAATTGGAACCACTGATGCCACCCTCCAGTCTTTTGTGCTGCAGGTGACACAGGTTGCCAATAATGTAACTGGGGTTCCATGAGCATTTGCAAATTCCTCTCATCTTGGCTCAGCTCACTTTCTAAGACAGGGCTGAGAATAATAGGAAGTCTACAAACTGAAGGGGGATGGATTCTGTGGAGCTTTGTCATGATACTAATCATGCTACCTGATTTTAATTAATATTTTGAAATAAATTCAAGATCCAGATTTCATTCATGCCGGTGATTAAATACTTCTCAGTTCTCATATCCTCAACTATTGAGAAAGATCCTTGTGTGGGTGGAGTGCATTCTCCACTGCAGTGTGAAGAGGATCTTATTTCTCCAGGAAAACAATTATAAAAGCTGCCCTAAAGATATCTATTTCCTTCAATAAATAACACATTTCAGGATAAGTTTGACCTGGGATCAAGGGAGGCCTTGTTTTTTTTAGAATGAGGAGACATTAATCTGTTTTCCCTCCAGCTGAGATATTCTTCCAAATTGCAGTTGTTGGCTGGTGGGCCAAAAAAAAAAAAAAAAGCTGACAAAAGAGATATACAAGTTTGTATGAGCATTGCAGATTATCCAGCTGCAGAATGCATAATATAACAGCTCTTAATGCAGTATGGAAGAGGAAGAAAGTTATCTAAGGAGTCAGAAAAACTACTTTCCCTGCCATTGTGATTAATGCAGATGATACCAGCTTGACTGTATTTCAAAGAGAGCAGTTCATATTGTGATCTGAACATTTCAGCATTGCTGTCATGCTCAAAAAGTAAAGAAACCAAGAAAAAGAGTGCTGAAAGGTCTGGATATACTGATGAGATGTTTTAATTAACATATGCAGAGATGTCACTTTTACAATATATATTAGAACAACAAGTTATAGTTGTGTAATATCATGCATGAATTCACAAGACTGTTTCTCTACCACATCTGTTAGAGCTTTGCTCAATCATACCATATGTGACATACACCTTGTTCGATTTGAAGTTTCTCTCCCTTCAGTGGTATGAGCTTCTGTTGATGGATGTAGAGGACTCCATGAATCCAACTCATGGAGCCTGAGCAGTATAACAGATGCAACATTCTTTGGAATGAGAATGCCTGAGTTTCCAGGCAATATAATCCCAGTGGGTGTTGCATACTTCTTGCAACTCAGTTCCATGTGGATTTACCATGTAGCAAATTAAAATAAAAAGGATTGGAAAAAGAATGATTGTGCAAATAGCTTCCTAAAGCAGTGTTGGGTAAACAGAGGTCCTTACCCTAATTTTAAACTATTTCTTCTTGTCAGTTCAAACCACTTGCAGAAATTATCTGTATCTTTCCTGAAACACCACTGGGAAGAAGGAAGAGGGAAAAAGATAAAAGGAACTTCCAAAAAGAGAGAATGACATCTTCCCACTTTAGGGTCGGCTTGCCCTTTGCACCATTGGCTTCAGTTCCTCATGGAGCACCTAACAATAATCCATTAATGGAAAGAGGATGCCCAACCTTATCCTGGACCTCAGTCTGGATATATGAATATTACTTTGTATGAGTGTCACAGCAGCCTCTTACTGAAAAAAATGGTGGTGTATTCTAGTTCAAGGATCTATTTGACTACTAACCATTTTGCTGTTTTATTCCACAAAAATGTCAATAACCAATAATCACCAGACAATGCTGTGGAACGCAGTACTGAAAAGATCGTTCTATAAGCATATTGTCATTTCCTCTGTAGTCCCCTAGATGACAGTTATGCTTTTGAACAAAGATCAGAAGTAAATAGCATACTCCAGTTTTTGCAGTGGATACATTTTGTAAGTCCTAAGAGAGGGTTGGTTAGACCAAAATATAAGTGTGACCCAACAGCATGCTCAAAACATTTGTCTATTTGTCTGGTATTGTTGTGAACCACCTAGACAGCTTTGGCTATTGGTTGGTATAGAAATGAAATTAATCATCATATTATATAATAGTTTCATTTTTTTCAAGTCTAAAACAGATTTGAAAAGCTAGTACAAATTTAAAAGCCCCCAGGAAAATAAAAATGCCATCCTCTGGAAGTACAATGATAATGAAGTAGACACCTAGTGCCTACTTGGGAGGGCATTCCTCAACTGAGTACAATTCCTGAGGTGGTCATTTCACCAGTAGCATCTGCCACCTTTCAGCTGATGAATGCACCTGGAGAAGGCCATTGAAGAAGACTCAAGTTGGTACATATGGGGAGAAGCCCATAAGTAAATAAAAATAAAGAATGAACATAGCAAGATGGTCCTTCCTCCTCCCTTTATGTTTTTAAGAATTAAATCCCTTCTCCTTGTTCTCATTGTTATGGGTGCTCCTAATATTTAGAAAGGCTGGGCACTTCCCAGACTACAGGAAAGTTTCAGGGGTTCACCAGGCAAAATTTAAGCTGAAACTCTAATTTAGTCTCCCTGACAGCCTCCCAGCCTCCCAATTCTTGAAACTGTATTTTGTCACAAGTTTAAATCTGGAATAGATGCTGGATCCCAGAACTAGATGAGAAGTCTTTCTCAGAGACGGTCCCACCACTGGTTTCACTATGAACTTTACTGAGTAGCCCTTGATAGAAACTTCCAAGCTACTACCCCAGAAGTGTGCCCACTCAGCAACACTACAAAATAAGGAAAACCAATACACCTTGAATTCAAACACAAATACACCCAGTTTCTCTATCTACTGCCATCCAATGACCCTAGAAGAAGAATGGCAGTAGTACTTTTAGTAGCACTGGTCTGTCCATTTGGTCTGATGCTGCTTCAGTGTGTCTAGGAATCCCCCCAGCTCCCATTTGACAGTGTGTCCTCCCCACCCCATGGCCAAGATGGTTTGGTTCTCAGTCACTGCCTGATTAATCCTGCCTGTTGACCTTCACTTTGCAGAGTCACCTGGCAACTCCTCCTCCCTAATCATTTTGGAAGATGAAGACAGTTTCAAATCTGAATTGTCTGGCTGGTTCCCATCTCCACAGCCCCCAGCAATTAGTGCACATAACATATCACCTGAAACTGGATGTAGCATATATCTATTAGGACAAGTGGCCACTGTTAGCTTTTTCCTACAGGAATTTGTCTAACCTCCTTTTAAAGTCATTCAAATTAGTGGCCATTACTGGTGACAAGCCAATCTAGTCAAATGACTTGTCTGACTTAGACATAAGGACTCCAGGACTTGGTTTGGCTTAGTGGGACTAGACTGTGCAGGTTTTATTGATCCAAAACATGCAAAGCATATTCTACTACATAGCTGTGTGGTTTCTTCCTTCAATTATATTTGCTCCTGATTTTATTTACATTACCCATATGCCTGAACTACTTCAGAATAGCAGCATATAAAAGATATAAACCATTTCAGAGTATTATTTTTTCATTATTGTAGTTGTTTGTGTGAGAAGAATGGGCTGCTACATTTGCATTAGCAGCCCTTGAATATGTTGGCACTAAACCTTCAGTGTTAGTTCCTGGTGAATGGCTTAAGACAAAAGGCACTTGCCGAATAAAGCAGTACCAAGCTCTCTCAGTACAAAACAAGAGAATAATTTTGTTTTAATTTGATCTCATTTAATTCTTATCTTAAAACAGTTTAAAAAACACACACAAATATAAACAAACCAAATACCAGATCCCTAATCAAAACATTTTTTTTCTTTTTGCCCAGTGGAACATCGCAAATAAAAAGTCAGATAATTGATAGCAGTTTGCAAAAATCCCCTTTAGCATTTGTAGTTGAACTTGTCTATTTTGGCCTGAGGGACGAGGGGAAAGGGAGTGGGGGTTCTTATTGCATTATTCATCTCGTAAAGGAAATGAGCTGTACAATACTCTGATGAAGATACTTCTGTCTTTGTGAAGCCACTGAGTGTGTTCTGCACAGTCTTTATAGATTACCAAATATTTAGCAGGACAAATCAGAGCCCACAAGTATATATTCATATTGCAATTATCAGAGAAATCCTGTAGGGGGAGTTTGCTTATTACGCTTCTAGTAGGATTGAATACTGAAAATGACTGCACAGTGTGTTTCATACATTAACCCTCTGAATAAGGCTTTAAAAATGTTTGCTGTTAAAGTATATTACAGCCCCACAATGGGCATTCACAGTTCAAAGTTCGGCCATGCAAATGCATATTTGTAATGCTTTGATATTTCATAGCTGCAAATTTGATTTGTAGAGGATTGAAGGAGGACTGGCAAGCCTGACTCCAATTCCTGTATTTGATACTCACTGCAAAAGCTTGACAGCACAACCCTCTGCATGTTTAAACAGGAAAAAATCCAGCAACTCCCATGTCCTTTCCATGCTGGAAGGGCTGTAGGGATTTTTTTCTGTCTAAATATGTATAGGATTGTGTCCTAAGCATGTTATGCACCTGCACCTCATTATTCTTCGGATCCTTTAATGAAGTCAGAACTGAATTGCCTATCCAAATCTATTGGATCTTAAGATGATATACAAAGTCAGACTTTTTGTCCATCTAGCCTAATATTGCCTCCTCTGACTGGCATTGGCTTGCCAGGGTTTGGGCAGAAGACCTGCTAACTGTGCCTTTTAATTAGAGATGTAAAGGATGCAAACCATGTGCTCTGCCACTGGCCTATGATTCTTCCCCAATTATTCTAAAGGGCAGGAAAGATTTCTCCATAGACACAACTGAAGAACTATATAAAATAGGAACAATTAAAGAAGAATGTTTGTGGCCTATTAAAGAAATGGAGTATTAAAAACAGCAACAACACTGCTGTGTTTTTGCACCTGCTGGCCTTTGGTACTTCTTGAATAACCCGCTTGTACAGACAATTACTTGTACTTGCTTTTACGAATTTAAGAAGAGCCATGTGGAATCATCCTATGATCCTGGAGGCAGCAGGTAACCACCAAGACTGGGAAGTATCAATAACTGCATTCTCCATGGATTTGTACAGTCCTCTCTTAAAGCCATGCTCATTGGTGGCTATCACTATATCTTGTAGAAGTGAATCCCAGGTCAACGGTGTGCTGTGTGAACTTGCTTGCCAATGTTCTTAATCAAAACACAATGAGACTTATAATTCTATTTTGTACCCTTAGAGGTTTCCTCTCTTCTTTTCCTCTACTGGCATCTTAACTCTTTCTCAAAATCATTTCTTAAATTCCTAGTTTGAAATATATAATAGACCCCAGATACTACAGTGGTTGACTGGCCCCATTGAACTATGAATGCTGAGGAGATGGAAATGACTTAAACACTGGACATTAATTTGGTTTTCACAAATTCTAGGCAAGCTCCAGCAGTTATAAAATGGAGCTAAAAAACCATGCTTCTTGGCTCTTCTACATCTCCTTCTTCTACATCTCTTCTACACTTGGCTCTTCTACATCTCCCCCTGGGAGAATGGAGAGAAAATCTAAGTAAGAGGAAGATCAGTTGTGGTCTCAGATTGCTGCAGTGATCGGTAGACAAGTAGATATACAAACAGCATACCACATTAATTCAGAGAATGTTCATTTGATGCTTGAAGCAATCCCATTTTTAAGAGAACTGAAGAGGTCTTTAGATATCCTTACAACATAGCGAATTTCAGACCTATCAGGCAATGCAGCAAGACTTGCGGTCAAAAAGAAACTGAGGAAGTAGGCAGGATCCAGCCTACTTTGTGATGTTTAGCTTTGGAAGTTGCACCCTAGTCCAGGCCTTGGGCTGTACAGCAATGCCCACATGTGTGATGCACAGAGCCCACAATGAAGAACTGAAGAGGTCTTTCAATAGCCTTACAACCAGTGGTTCTTTTGGCAACAATGACATTTCTTATTAGAAGTGTTATCTGCAGATATTGGAATCACAGAGCAGCACTTACACTAAAGCATACATACTAGGACTAGATGGCCATCTTCTGAGGCCCTTCTGTGGTTGACCTCTCTAAATAGGCATGTTTGCCCTCCTCTTTTGCTTCCACTTCATCAATTGCTGGGAGATCGGGGGGTGGGGGTGCTGTTTCACTCATGTCCTGTTGTACAGCTCCTATTGGTTACCATATGAACAGAAAGCTGGACTAGATGGACCCTTGCTCTGATCCAGCATGAATCTTCTTGTGTCCCCCTTCTCAGACCAAAGATAAATAAATAAAAAACCAGGCCCATATTAATATATCCTCGAGACAGACTGATCAATATGTGTCCATGTGGTAGGACTGGATTGCTCTCTCCCTCTTAAGCAGCTACAGTAAATCTGAAGCTTTGTTTTTTATTCCAGAATATGGCAGCCCTATAAAATAGAATGCTTTTCAGAATAGTGAAGCTCCATGGGATCTCTGAGCTTCAATATTATTGTCTGGGATCTCTAACGTGGAAACTCAAAATAGTCATGTTAGATACTGAACTGAAGAGCATCTCCAGGGAATTAGCAATTTACTTTTCTTTAAACAATGAAAAACAGCTTAGTTAAACTCTCCATGCTTCATGTAACAAGAAACCAAACACAGAAAGTGGAAAACCAAACAATTGGTTTGCTCATGAGAACTTTCCAAATGACACTTACCACACTGAGAAATGTGGTTACTTAACCCTTGACTTTCTACAGATATACAGACACTGAGCACTTTCTTCAATGTAAATGCAAAATATTGAAATCTGGGAACTGCTCAAGGCTAAAACATATTATTTAGAACAAAATAAAAATATAAACCCCCTTTGACCTAAAACAAATTAGGAATTTAAAGCTGGCTTTCATCCTAAGCAAGACCACAGGGGCTTGGTCTGATGGTAGAGCAGGGTCCTGTGAAGGGTTGCAACAGAAATGTCCAGAAATCTGTATTTGTAAATTGCCATAATTTGCTATTCATGCAGTTTCAGCTGAAGATATTTTTGAATTAGAGCATTAGAAATTATTTAAAATATAAGTAGGCTTGACTCTATCATTAGTTATACTCTTCTGCATATACAGTATGCCTTCATTCTTTCTACCAAACTGTTTACATCTACACAATCACATACCACAAAAGTACAAACAAAAATAAGGGATGTATCTTAACATATTTTAAATAGTTTCTTGCTTTACTTTGGCTTACCGTGAGAATGGAAGTAAAGCTAAAGGAGTCCTAAGAACCACAGACTGTGTGTGGGAATATCAGCCAGAAAAACAAGGACTGTGGTTTTCAACTTTCCACATCTATTTAAATGGATTTAGGCACAGAAATATTCCTGGATGCATATGTCTCCAAAGTCATCACACAGAATGTAATTGATGAAGCAATCTCACAGCTTGGAAGCACTCTGCAGACATCTTTCTGTATCATGGTGGCTAACAAAAGTGTCAGTTCTAATTCAACCTTTTTGTCTAATGACAAGAAGCCAAAATACACATTTGATATATATTTAGAGAATTCAACAAACTGTCTCTTTCCTCAGCAAAAATTGTACCCTTCACAACATAAGGCAGATTGTCTACTATCATGAATTATAGATGCTAAGCCATAATTTTGGTTTTGAATAATTTGCTAATTCCTCTGTATCCCAGTGTGAGAATGTGGTTACTTAAAGAAGCATCAATAAATTTAGCAAACTAACTAGAAGCCACAAAGGAACTCAAAGTATTTATTGTACAGTGATCCCTTCTGGAATGCTCCCAATGCCATCCCTTAATTATCTGAAGTCAGCATCTTAACCTAATTATTTGCAATCTGATAACATTTTGCCATAAAAATGTTTGCTTGAATGTATCTTATCAAAGCAATGTTTATGTCTCAGATTAGTCACTGCTTGGTTAAAGATTTATGTAATCAGCTTAATTCATTAAAAAATACAAACATCTATTACCACTTAATTCACATAACAGATATTGACTATGCAATTAAAAATTAGCATGGCTTGGTAAAATTGTAAGGTCAAGCAAATGTTCAAGTATGTATAGGTTAGTCCACTTATCTTTTTGTCCTAAGATGCCATTATGCAGTCCAGACCTTTTGGGTCTGCAGAACAGAAAAAGGTCATAAGTGAAATGAGATGAATATTTTCAACTCATCCCTGGGCAGACATGTACACGGCAACACATTGTGTCTACTAATTCATCATTCTCAGGTTTGAAAGGTGGCAGAGGGTTCACAGAAAGAGAGCGGATTGATAGAGCCCAAGAGGTGGGTTGTCCCTTGGGTGGGAATCAAAAGCCACTAAAAGAGCAGGAGGGGAAAACCCGTTTCTCTTATCATTTCATTGCTGATTAACAGTGAGCCTATGCTGTTATTTAAGCCATTTAATCTGTTTTCTGATAGTTAAAATTTCTCATTTCAAAATTATTAAGATTGTTCATTATATATGTTGCCATCTTAATGAGACACCGCTTCATTACTGTACTAAATTTACAGCAATCACTTACTGTATGTATTTATGAAAGTGTTCTATTGGACCATTGATGATGGATTTTCATTAGAAAGAAGATGATTTTATCAGTAATTATTTTGCAAATTTCTTTCCTCAAAATGTACAAGTAAATTCCAAAATAATGTTCCCAGAATGACCTAGGGAGATTCATAAAGCTTTTAGACCTATTGTCTTAGAGGGGTTGATAACATGTGGACTTCCTTTCTGTTTTAGTCTGTAATTTGAAAAAAATAATGGAAAATGTATCATTACTTAGTACTACACCTTTCCCTAATGTATGCATTTTTTCTATAGAGAATTTGACCCAAGAATTGCAGCACAAACTTTGAGAAAAGTGTAATCCGACTGTGTCACAACTTGCACATTAGTTCAGGAAGTGTAAATTAAGTCAGTTTATTTTAAAAAACAAGCTAAACAGAATTCTCCCTGCAACACACATGCTCTACATTTGAAAGACTCTCTTTCTCTGGCTTGATTAGTGTTGTATCCAAACTGAAACCCTGGATTGTCTCTCCCTTGAAAAAACAGAACTAAAGCCAAAATCAGACCCTCTTGGTTTAACTGCTTAAAGATTGTAGGATGCTTTTCTTTTCATTTTTAAATATCTGATTTACCGTCATCTGAATGTGGCCACTAAAAGTCCTCAAAAAGAGATAGTACCCCAATTTATGGGTTGTTCTTCAGCCTTCCAGCTGACAAGGATTCAGGGAAGAACTTTTTATGTTAAGTAGTTGGAATAATAGGTAAGTAGTAGATAAAAGTTTCAAAAAGGGGGCAGAATGTTCATGTGTATGAACATTTCCCAAGGTATTTGTAACATTGATATTTTATTGTACCAACATAGCAATTGTCAGCTAGCTATATAGTGACATTTGACCATCCAAGATCCCAAAATCAATAAGCAATTAAACCCAGAGGAAAATCACCCTAATAAATTATTGTCTTTGGGTTTTATGTGATCATTTTGAAAATGCAGGCTATGTTTATGAGAGTAGCATTCCTATAACAATATTAGAAACTGTGAATGGGCATGCATGGAGATTATAGAGTTTAATAAAAAGGCATGAGTCCTTCAAAAGTTTGTTAAGTTCAGTTTGGAACAGTGAATTAATGTAAGAGTAACAGATGCAAAATGAAATTAAATGGCAGAAAATACTGAATTAATTGATGACCAAAGAAATTATAAGGTGGCAAATACTGTATTAAAACAATTAAATTACTTTTTGCATAATGGGGATCACTTTTCATGTAATGAATAGACTTTGGAATTTATTTAAACTACATACTATCTCATAAAATATGAATCTGCTCATCCAGCACACCTGAAACTATGGAACATTCAGATTCAGAAAAGAAATATTTCTTCATATAACATAACATATATTTAAATTAATGAATTCATTTCTACAGGATGCTGTGATGGCCTCCAACTTAGTTGGGTTTAAAGGTGAATTAGACAAACAGGGCATAATCCTATTATAATGATCGTAAATCCCAAAACTTGGAAACTTTCAAGCTTTCTATGCAAGGCAGGAGGAACAGTGGAGATATTGTTCCCCATCCCCTTCTCACATACTGCATTTTTGCTTTTCTGGTTTTTTCACCCATCTAGCAAAAGTGGGAGAAGGAAGGAAGTTGGAAAGCTAGAACAGCTTGTCTCCTGGCTTCTCAATCTCACCTCTTCCCTGCAGAATGAAAATTGTGCAGCCTGGAACCTTCTTCTGCATCAGGTAGAGCACCACAAAAGAATCTGTTGTGTATTGCTGTTTTAATATGTTGTAAGCTGCCCCGAGGCTTTGTTGTGATGGGGCGGCCTATAAATGTTTTAATAAATAAATAAAATAAATAAAATCTGAAGGGGTGTGGAAGAGGGGCATTTCTTGCACAGCCATTGGGCTTGCACCCAAAACCCATGCAGACAACCTTTTTCTATGTGAGGTACAGCAGTGCTACTGCATGGAGCATGGAAGAGGAATGCTGCCTGCAGTGTGTGGGATTCTATTCCTGCCTAGCAGTCTGAACACTCTAGGCATGCTCACCACCAGCTCAGATTCAATAAAGCTGAACGGAATACAGGGAACTGAGCTTAGGGAATTCATTGGATCCACTGCCTCAGTATAGATTCCTCCACATCCCTATAGTAGATTCATCCTTCCAAAGTCAGAGGACTGTCTTTTACCTTAGAACATGGGATCTAAAATATCCTATGATCCCTCAGACACTGTGCAGGCAGCAGAGGATTTCTTCTTTAATGTGAGGGTATGGGATATGATGACTATGACTACCAAGATCAGAAACTGAACGCCAGTTCCTGGGGAAAGTAGTAAAAGAATACTGCTTGAAGGGGCACCTGGGTGGCCTCTGTGAAAAAAACAAAGTTGGAATATATAGACCTTTGGCTTGATCCAGCAGGGCTATTTTTATGTTCTTGTTTATATGTCCAATTTTGTGAGGTAGATCAATATAAGAATGTTGGAATCAGCAAAAAATTATTCACAAAATTCCTCCTTAAAATTTGTTTCAGCTTATGTCTCTTCTGATTTTTGGACTTCTTTGAGGGTGGAGGGAAATGAAAATTCATGCATATTTTTGTGCATATTTGCAGAAAAATTGACACTTCAATTGAACACATTTTTCATGTACAGGTTATTCCCTATTTCATGTACAGTTCTCAATGAACACATTTTCTGAAAAAAAAAGTTCTACAAATTTTATCACAAACTCTGGGTCCATGCCTGAGTCTCAGAAATTAGTAAAATGTAACTGAAACACAGTTATCATATATCCATATATATATATGGTGAATGGAAACTGAGGTTATTGTCTAAGCTGATCTCAGTGGATGGGTTCACACAACATAACAAGCAATGGTGGTTTTTCACCTTTTTTGGACTAACATGTCATCTGAACCATGTTGAGGTATTCAACAGAAAGAACTGTGGTGAGTGGTCTAAACCACCACTCTTGGTGAGCATCCCAGAGTCAATGGGTCATAAACTCTGAAGACAACCTTGAAGACTCAGAGATGGGAGTTTTGGAAACACAGGGAGAGGGAGATGCTGCCCACAGGTCCCCGGGCCACTCAGAAGAGCACAGGTGTTTTGGAAAAGAAAGGAGGGGTGTGGGAAGGGAGAAGGGAAAGTCATTTTCTTGCCCAGTCACTGGCCTTATTATTAGGCATCAGGAGAGAAAAAATATCCATTTAGAGGGTTTGTGTAGGTCTCACTGGCTGACCCTTTATCAGCAGGAGCCATCCTGAGGGTGGAGCTCCAAGCATTATTAAAAGGGAAAGATTTGGAGGAAAAGTTCCCAGTTTGGGCTCAACACTTTTTACATGAGCAGAAACTCATCTTTCAGCTTACTAGAGGGATTTTAGAGCTACTTTGTCTTTAACTGCAAAAGTGCAAAGAAACTGTTTGGTGTATTGAAACCTAAGGGCAAGAGGGGAAGAGCTGAGCTCACAACAGCAATGGTCTGTTCTCAGTACCATGATTGCCTGTTGAGTTGTCCGAACCAGAAAACACAACTTGGCCTGGGACTGAGGCCAGTACTTTAGAGCCACTTTGCAAGAATGATTCATTGCCACTCTTGCCAAGTGGCTAATTCAGAGAACACCACTGACAGCTGCCATTTGGTGAAACTGTCAAAGGCATCCCTGCTTCTGGGTGAGAGCAGTGGAACCAGCTGGGCAACGCTGCCCTTCTTAAGTGAGCAAAAGGTTGAAAAGCAGCTGGGGAGCAGCAGTGGCAGAGACTAGTTGGGAGCTGCACACTTAATTGAGTCCCCTCTGCTGCCCCTTTGCATGCCCCTCCTGTTCAAGTGGTTCCTCTGGGGCAAAAGGAAGGGCATGTGACCAGCTCCTTGTCTTCTCTGCTGCATTTCAGGGCATGAGTCCTGTTTGTGCTGCAGATACTGCTTAAGGCTACAGCATGCTGAAGTCTGCTACTGCTACAGCTGTCAAAGCGAGCATCCTCATTTCTTTCTTTCATGCCTCCTGGGATACCACTTGAAGGACTAAGAAGGAGGAAAATGACCTTGGATGTTGCAGCATATGCTTATGTCAAGATCCAGGCCTTGAAATCAATGCCCTATAGTTGCATTAAGCCTTGCCTCATGCATGCCTACCTTGGTAAGTCTGGGGAAATGTGGCAGTGGAAATGGCTTTCACAAATATGAGGCACAAAAAATATCAGTTTTGGGGTAAGCCTGGAGAGATCTAGATATGAACCAGAATGGATTCAGGTGGGCACACATATCCTTTTCGAGTATTTTAGATGCTACCTATTGAACAATTTGATAAAGTTGAAAAATGTTGAAGTATTAGGTAAAGTTTAATCTAAAATACTAATGCAATTTATGAATTTAATTAATTTGTTTTTTTTCTTCTAACAGACAGTCCTTAAAACAATGGGTGATTTAGCTCTAGCTGTTAACAAGAAGACTGCTTACCAGCAGATGGAAACACAGTCATGATACTGCCCAAACAGCTGTTAATGCCATCTCCAACTGTTCTTCATATGCATTCTTGGTTTCTTGCACTAGAAAAGAGACAGATATGGCAGAAACTCATCCTCACCAAACCACCAATAGTTATTCACAGCCTCCTGGAGGAATGTAACAACAACTCTCCCCATTTTCCAAAACTTGATTTTCCCTAAAAAGACACACTTAATAGTGATATTAAAGCATGGACAGGTGGATATGGAAAGAGGCATTCCTTCAGAGACACCCAAGCCATTTAGGGCTTAAAAGTAATAGCTGGGCCTGGAAGCAAACAAATGATCAATGACATTAATCTAAAACTGGCATGAAATGCATTAACCTGACCACACCAAGCGAGATCCTGACAGCTATATTCTCTATCAGCTGAGGCTTCTCAGTCATCTTCAAGGACATTCCTCTTGATTCTAACTCTTGAGTTTGGCCTCAAGTTACAGAAAAGAAATGCCACAAGATTCCAAGGGAAGAAATCAGCATCTACAAGGTGTTTGCAAGGCATTATTAGTAACACCAATCAAATACATGCCATAGCTGTATATATGCAAATCAAAACATAAAGGAAGCTAAGATAAGCTAAAGTGCAACCAATTACACCTCCAATTTTACACAAAGGACAAAACTTTTGTCATTTTTTCAAAGCAAGTGAGGAACCATCTTACCAGTTTGTAGTAGATCCACTAAAATGATCCTGCAGACCTGTTCTTTCATCTGTTCAATGGAGGGAGAGAATAGGGTGAGCAAGGCTGGCTGGACACACTGGGACTTGTAAGCCAAGAGATATGGAGGGCACCATGTTGGGGAAAGTTGGCATAGGAGAGAAATAGAATTAGGGATTCAAATTCCTAATTCAAAAGAGAATTAAGGAAAGTCTTGTGACCTGCTGAGTCAAATATAACAAGAGAGACTAACTGGATTGAAATAGAAGGGAGTCCTTCCTTCCTTTCTCCTTTTTATTTCAAAGGGTGTGTGTGGATATGTGCATGCTTCAGTTAAATCCTCCACTTGACTTTAGTTCTTAGCAGGAACAAACTGCCTTGTTTATTCTCATTTAGATTGATCTGATAGGCCTCAATAATGATTCTTGTATTCATTCCACCCTATGTTTGATTTTTGTTTATTTTACAAATTTTCCTATACAGATACTAAAGCACAGCAAACAAGTCTTCCATCCAAAATAATTACAATTACAAAGTAAGGAACATAGCTTTGTAGCACAAATTGTGTTGGGGGAGTGTCATAGCATATGTAACCCAGAGAAAAGTAATGTTCATTCACTTTGCAGCAGGAATACGAAGGGAATTACACTAGGTTTAAATTATAGCTGCAATTTTGTTCTACCACAAAAGAGGAATGATTTAATTTTGTGGCAACATGGGTGCACAGTATTTATTTTGAACTTCTAGATTAGGGTGAAAATCAAATCCTGACTCTGTTGAAGTCAGTGAATAACCTTCCAATGGTTTCAAGGTTTTACAATGGACTATTTTGATCCTTCCCATAGGAAAATGCTTCTTTTACCACATAGGCCCAACAGATTTCTCAAAGCAAGCATGTCTTTTTTACCCGGTAATTTCAAGTTGCATCTAGGGCAGAACTGTGGGAAAAAATCTTGGCAGAAGAGAACCTCCAACATTTGCAACATATTTTCTAGTATCAACTTGAATTTATATTTCTCACGCCTCCTTACCCAAAGCTTAAACTTAACCTCAAAACTTGGCCTTGTGGAGTAGGACGATCCTAGTCCAAGCCATGGAATGGATTTTTTAAACATTTTCCACCCATGCCAGGTTTCTGAACAAAATCCTCCCCCAACAACCTGCTATTTGCATAAAGAGGGAAGCTATAATTAGTGCCAATCTTCAATGCAAGTAGCAGCTTGGGAAATTATTTTAATTATCACAAAGGTGCTGGGAAAGAGATTAAAAAAAAAAACACTTCCCACAATGTCTCTGGTCCAGAATGGGCTTTTCTACAGTTTCACTTTGCAAAAAAGAGACGAGACGAGACGAGACGAGAAGAGAACCTATGCATGGCCCAGCTGTGCATTGGATGTAAGAAGGGGCTTGGGCCTCAATGCTTTTTTCCCTTCTAAACAGTTCCTGAATAATACTTTTCCATTCAGCTTCTTACCTGAGAATGTACTTCAGTGATCTGTAGCCTGTGACCCAGTATGCATGGCTTCCTCATAAATCTTTGCAGGGAAGCTGTATTTGTCTTTGTCAGGAGGTGGAGGGGCTCACTCATCTTCTGATGGCAGCCACCAGCACGTCATGGCCAGGAATCTGTTTTGGAGGAACAAGACATGGGACTCTTTTTGCAAGAATGCACGGGTGCATGCACAACTGCATGGGATTGGCGGTAGAGCAGGGGCAGCTGCGTTGGAGAAGGGAGAATAAGGCAGGGTCAAAACAATCAGGGTGTGGGGGTGTACAGAGGAGGAGAGAGTAAGTGAGAGTGCAGAGGAAGGAAGGAAAGGAAAGGACAAAGTGACATACAAAAGAGAGAGCTGGGAGTGGCTGGCTTGCTGCAACATGCAGACAGCCAAAGAGGAGCAGCAAGGTCAGGCCCTGTGCCCAAGACACACAATTCTCCACTTCTCAGAGGTGACATCACTCTTCTCCATAGAACCAGGGGTGAGGAGAGGTCCAGGTGAGGTGTCAGAAGTCTGAAATCCTAGAGGACACCATCATTCTCATGGAGACCTTTGTGGTGGCTGAGAAACCAGCTGAGGGGGACAAACTGGGGCCACCCTGGCAGGAAAGGCACAAATGGAAGTTGCCCATGGGCTGTGGCAGTCGAGTCCCAGAGCAGACGAAGGTGGCAGACCTTGCAACTACCGACAGAGACAAGGCTACTACCCCACCAGAGGGGCCTGCCCCTGGCCCCCCCAGAACAGACATCCCCACATCCTGAATAGGGGAAAGGAAGGGGGTCCAACCTGAGACCAGTCTGCTTTACCTGTGGCAAGGAGGGGGCATTTCTGGCATAATGCCCTTTGATGGAGACCTGGTGGTCAGTTCCGGTGAGTGCCTCACCTCAGCAAGCTTGGTGAGTTCTGGCCAGGACGTTGGCCAGAAGGACGTTGAGGCCTTAATAGATACCGGCTGCCTGGTTAGGCAAACTTGGGGGAGACCTTTGACTGAGGTGCTGTAGGTTAAGTGTATTCATGGGAATGTTAAACCCTACTCAACCCTATGGACCATAGTAGAAGTAAGGGGAAGAATGCAACTGTGTAAGGTTGGAGTTGTTCCTAGTTTGGCCTATGGATTGATATTTGGATGAAATTGGCCCCATTTTGAAGACCTCATGAGAGAGGTGAGCTATGAAGTCATCTTAGTAGGGGAGACAGAAGATATAGGCCTTGAGCCTCTGTGTACATCTCACAAGTAGCTGGTCTTACTCCAGCAGAATGACACTTCCCTTGTCCATGCCTTGAGACAAGCTTCAAGAGAGGAAGGGGGTGTAAGGCTTGGTCCCTACTTTGAGGCCACAGCGGGGTTGTTGTATAGGGTCGTGACTGCATGGGAAGGACATGAGGAGCTGAGGCAGTTGGTAATACCGGAACCTCTTAGGATAGCTGTCCTGCGACTAGTACATGATCTGCCCATCACTGGCCACCTAGCAGTAGCTAGTCTGTAGATTCTACTGGCTGGTTTACACCCAGATTAAGCATTATTGCTCATCCTGTCCCAAATGTCAGAAGATGTAGGGGAAATGAGCTCCAGCGGGGCCCTAGGTGCCAATGCTCATCATGGGGGAACCTTTCAAGAGGATTGGGGTAAACCTGATAGGGCCTCTGGAGAGGCCAGCCCAAGGGCACCAATATATCTTAGTAGTAATAGACTATGCCACCTGATACCCGGAAAGTATTCCTCTGAAAAGTACCTCAGCTCAGGCTGTAGCACAAGAATTGATGGGGGGGAGGGGTGTTTGCCAGAGTAGGTTTTCCCAAGGAAATTTTAATACATCAGGGCACTAATTTAATTAGCCAGGTGATGAGGCAGTTGTGGGCCCTACTGAAGATAAGGCCCTTACGCACAACAGTATACCACTCCCAGACAAATGGGCTAGTGGAATGGGTTAACCAGACCCTTTAGCGGATGCTAAAAAAAATCACAGCAGCTTACCCATGTCAATGGCACCTTCTCTGAGGGCCCTTGATGTTCGCAGTAAGGAAGTTGTCTCAAGCCTCATTGGGGTTTTTGTCTTTTGAGTTATTATATGGGCAACAGCCCTGGGGTATTCTGGATCTGGTCAAGGAGCATTGGGAGCCACCACTCCAGAACCCACTTCCACCCTCCAATATGTGTTGGATATGAGAAAGCACCTCTCAGACTTGGCTCAGGAGGTGGAGGGTAACCTTAGGCAGGCCCAAGGGGAACAGCAATATTATTATGATCAGCAAGTCCAACCCCAGACATTCCAACCAGGCCAAAGGGTCCTCCTGCTCCTACCCTCGGAGGGAGGAATTGTTTGTGCAGTGCCAGGGTCCCTATGAGGTCATTAGAAAAGTGGGACCAGTAGATTATGAGCTATGTCTCACCAATAATAAGTGTTCAACCCAGATTTACCATGTAAATCTACTCAAGGCCTGGAAGGAAAAATAGAGTTTTGGACACCAAGCAGATTTCATGCCCAAGGAACCTGAGACTCCAAAGGGACCATTCAGCTACCCTGGGAGGTTATCCCTTGCTTCTCAGCTAACACCAACTCAGGTGGAACAAATCCGAACCTTGGAGGAAAAATTTGCCGGGGTATTCTCTGATTGGCCTGGATGCACAGGGGTCATGACTATCACATCCAGACACTCCCAGGGTCTATTGTTAAGGTGCCAATGTGGCCTTACCCACCTTGGCTGAAGCAAGTGATAATTGAAGAGTTAGGGCAGATGCTTCTACTGAAAGTCACTGAAGCAAGCCTGTGGAGAAGTCAGTCAGTCAGAGTACCCAAACCTGATCAGAATGTTTGCTTCTGTGTCAATTTCAAAAGGGTCAACTGTGTATCTAAGTTTGACACCTACCCCATGCCCCAGATAGATGGGCTGCTGGATCCTTTGGGACAGGTCAATTTCCTTTCCACCTTGGATCTAACTAAGGGAAACTGAGAAAGAGATTCTGCTGAAGGACACAAGGGGTCTTGGCATGCTGGCCCAATCAAGCATGATAAGCATGAGAGGGAAAATATGGATTTTATTCTCGAGAATGGTTTGATCACAAGCGCGATCAACCCAGAACTCATGGTGCAGTCTCCTTTTAGACCTTTGCTGATCAGGTAGCAATGACAGAGGTTCATTGGCTTGAAATCCACCATGGATGCTGATTGGTGCATTTGAATTTAGGTGGTTCCTGAATTCACCTGGGAGGCTAGCACTGAAAGCTTTGCCAAGTGATTCGCAGCCCCAGTGTATGTGACTTAAGTTTCATAGGTGTCGCTGGTGTGAAGTAATCATTCCTTTGTTCTAGGACCTGGCAAGTCTGGGCAAGACCCTGCATGTCCTATACGAAGCAGTCCCCCATGACATCCATGTGTAAATTACCATAGTCAAAGGTACAGCTGATTTCTAAGGCCTTTCTTGAGTTAAACTTTAGATATTTTAATGACCTAGACAATTTCCATAGCAGTGGAACATTAACATTTTCTCCTCTAGGAAAGATGTTCCTCCGTTCTTCCAACATTGTCAAACTGAAGAAGAGAGGGTCTATTCGCAGACGCAGGGCAATGGAGGAGGTGGTGATAGGTTTCCTTCATTTATCCAGACAAAGTCTAGCTCCTTCCAATATATCCCTCTCCTGTCACATCTGATAAATCACTATTTTATAAAATCTACCCTTGTCTCCAAATCTGCTCAAAAACTGACAGATTTAGGCATTCTACCCAGCTGCTGCCCCATGCCCACTATGCAGTACCTTCTACCACTGTGATACCACCTCCTCTATTGTCAGTTTTTGTTTAGATAAAGTGATCATTCTCAACAGGTGCTCCTGTTGAGGCCCTGGTCGATATATGGAATGGGGAGATGGCCAGGGCCACGATCGCTCCTAAGCGCCCTCTCCAACCAGGCAGAGCCCGATCGTCTCCCTGGTATACACCAGAATTACGGGTGATGAAGCGGGTTGGGAGACGGCTAGAGCGTAAGTGGAGGAAATCACGTGACGAGGCTGACCGAACACATCTTAGAGCACACTATCGAGCCTATGCTGTGGCGGTGAGGGCGGCGAAGAAGCAATTCTTCTCCGCGTCCATTGCCTCCTCGCAATGCCGTCCAGCGGAGATTTTTTGGGTGGTTCAGGGGCTGATAAAACCTGGCCCTGATAAAGATCTAGTGCCACCCTTGAAAGCCCGCTGTGACAATTTCGCCACGCATTTTAGGGAGAAAGTTGCTCTGATTCGTCACGAGCTGGACACCACTCTTGACACAGATTCTTTTGGGGAGGGACCAACCGTGCGTGCTTGTCCCTCATTAATGGATGAATTTCAGTTTTTGCGGCCTGATGATGTGGACAAGGTGCTTGGATCGGTACGCTCAACCACCTGTTTACTGGACCCGTGCCCATCCTGGCTATTAAAGAGTGCCAAGGTTGGGATTGTGTCCTGGATCTTGGAGGTGGTAAACGCCTCCTTGAGAGACGGCTGGGTGCCTGCCCCTTTAAAGGAGGCAGTAGTCCTGCCAGTCCTCAAGAAGGTTTCCCTGGATCCAGAGGTGGTCGCCAATTATAGACCGGTGGCCAACATCCCATTTTTGGGTAAGGTGCTGGAGCGGGTGGTGGCGGGACAACTCCAAGCACTCTTGGATGAAACTGATTATCTGGACCCATTTCAGTCCGGTTTCAGACCCGGTTTTGGCACTGATTCTGCCTTGGTCGCCCTGTATGATGACCTGTGCAGGGAGAGGGACAGGGGGAGTGCGTCCCTGTTGGTTCTCATGGACCTCTCAGTGGCTTTCGATACCATCGACCATGGTATCCTTCTGGAGAGGCTGGCGGGATTGGGAGTTGGAGGCACTGCTTTGCAGTGGTTCCGCTCCTATTTCAATGGCCGATTCCAGAAGGTGGTGCTGGGGGACTATGTCTCTGTGCCATGGCAGCTATGCCATGGAGTTCCGCAGGGTTCCATTTTGTCCCCTATGCTTTTTAACATCTACATGAAACCGCTGGGAGAGGTCATCAGGAGGTGTGGGCTGCGGAATCATCAGTACGCTGATGATACCCAGCTCTACCTCTCGTTTTCCACCGATCCAGGTGAGGCGGTGGCTGTGCTGAACCGGTGCCTGGCCGAGGTAATGGGCTGGATGGGGGCCAATAAACTGAGGCTCAATCCTGACAAGACGGAGGGCCTGTTGGTTGGTGGTTCGGGCTTCGGAGTGGGGGACCTGACCCTAGTCTTGAATGGGGTTGCACTCCCTCTGAAGGACAGGGTCCGCAGCTTGGGGGTACTCCTCGACCCGGAGCTGACCTTGGTAGCCCAAGTGTCAGCAGTGGCGAGGAGTGCCTTCCATCAGCTTCGGCTGATCCATCAGCTGCGTCCCTTCCTGGAGTTTGACTGCCTGGCAACGGTGACTCATGCGTTGGTGACTTCCCGGCTAGATTACTGTAATGCGCTCTACGTGGGGCTACCCTTGAAGATGGTCCGGATACTTCAATTGGTGCAGAATAGAGCTGCCAGGGTGCTGACGGGGACTGGGCGTGGTTCTCATATCACCCCAGTTCTCCGTCAGCTTCACTGGCTTCCCATTGAAGTCCGGGCCCAATTCAAGGTGTTGGTTCTTACCTATAAAGCCCTTAACGGCTTGGGTCCTGGTTACCTAAAGGAGCGCCTACGACCATATATACCCTCCCGCCCCTTACGATCTGCAGCTGATGCTCTCCTCCGGGAACCCTCCGTGAGAGATATAAGGAGGGTGAGCACCCGGAGGAGGGCCTTCTCTGCGGTGGCGCCCCATTTATGGAATGCGCTCCCCAGAGAGGCTCGCCTGGCGCCGTCTTTATTTGCTTTTCGGCGCCAGGCGAAGACCTTTTTATTTAAGCAATATTTTAAATGTTAATTTATTTTAAATCTTTTGTATTATATTGTATTTGTTTGTTTTAATTTGGACCTGGAGATGGGCCAGTTTTAAAGTTCTGTAGGCTTTTTAATTATTGTACCATGTTTCTGCCTACAATGGTTTCTTGAGGTTGTGAGCCGCCCCGAGTCTTGTGGCAAGGGGCGGCCTATAAATCTGTAAATAAATAAATAAATAAAGAGCATGAAAAGAACATTCTTAATAATGTATGAACATGTTGTAAAAATTATTTTTTATAAAAAATAGGATTTACTCATTTTGCATCTGCTGGATTGAACACAGATATGAACATAATACATGTTTGAAATCTGTACATTGCCAAGCTTGCAATGTGATTGACATCCCCCCCCTCCACAGAAAATAAAGTTTGACAGCATGCATACATTTGAAAAATGTGTATTTTTGAAAAATGCATATAAACAAGCTTTAAACAATGGGAGAATAATGCATATACCGTATTTTTCGCTCTATAAGACGCGCCTGACCATAAGACGCACCTAGTTTTTAGAAGAGGAAAACAAGAAAAAAAAATATTCTGAATCAAATGGGCACATAATCACAGGCACATTCCCCATCACTTCCCCATGGGCTGCACATCTGACAGACTTAGTGCACACACATAATGCTCTATAAGACGCACAGACATTTCCCCTTACTTTTGAGGGGGAAAAAATGAGTCTTATAGAGCAAAAAATACGGTATTTTAGAGATGTGCACAAGTGAGGCATACATTTGGAAAGCAACACATTAAAATATATGAAAAAATCATGCTAAAAGAAAAAAAAAGATTACAAGCTATTACAGATATGAATTGGAATAAGCTTTGAGTTGAAATCAATTTGTGTGTTACTACATTTCAGTGTAATCAAAATGTATGTTTCCATATAGCCTCAAGTGCTTAATCATGGGAGCTAAGCAGGGTCAGGGATTGTTAGAATCTGGATGGGAGACTTGAGTCCTTCATTGAGCAGGAGATTGGACCCAATGGCCTTCTAGGTCTCTTCCATATTCTATGGATATCTGGTAGTACAGCAATTGGAATGGTAATATAATAGCAGTGGTTGGTGGTACAGAATCAGGGACAGAAACAGACAGGCTAATCTGTATGACATGTTATTGTAAGATCTCAGAAATGTCTTCCAAACACAAAAACTTGAACCTGTGAATTTCCCTACAGGAAAACCAAAAGTGAAACTGAATGCACAACCATGGGCCCGTATATGTAGAGAAATTAAAGGTTTATTTCCAGTCTGATGACTCATTCAAAGTAGGCCCAGCATGTTATAAATGTATGTTATTTTAAAAAGCTGGACTTAGGTACACAGACCAGCATGAAGAACTATTTATTTCACCTTCTTATTTCTATTAGTATAATAGAAAATTCTGAAAATCATGTAGCAGTTTCAGGTTAATTTGTTGCTATATCTGCCAGCTTATTTTCTTGCATTATTAAAACATTTAGTACCGTATGTGTCATTAATATTCCAAAATGTAATTAGCATATTTAATCAAAAACAATTAGGAGCAAGCACTGCTTCCCTTTTTAAGTAATAAAATATTTATGGATGGAATAAACAAAATGAAAGCCAAAAAGCACTTTGAGGTGTTGATTTTGTGGGGAGGGGGGAACAAAAGACGGAAGAGGGAACATATGAGATAGGAGAGGACTTCTAGTGCATTACTGCCTCTGGTGAATTTCTTCCATGGTTTGTCTCCTGAGAGTTTCAATCACTGTGTGTCAATTCGAAAGAAATAAAATTTCATTGCAGTTCCTCAATACTATAATAATAGTATAATAAAAGAAGATACGTGAACTGAGAAGAGTTGTGTAAATTCCACCTTGAATTAGCTTTACCTGCTGAGATCTTCCTTGTGGGCTATAAACACTATGGATGCTGATTAGGGTTTGAGAAACCTGATACCAGAAACTTGACCAGAGAGACAATAAAATTAAAAAGTAATTGATCTTATCAAAACTCAACTTTACAATCCTTATTGCTGGAGCTCAGATGGGGGCAACAAACAATGCATTCTTCATTTTCCCCCATTTTTTTTATTGTCACCATATGTCACACTGCTTTAAAGATATCCAAACAGTGAACATATTGGGTCCTAAATAACTCCATTTAAGACCTAAGCACTTGCTCTAGCTCAGTTGGTCCCATATGCGGATTAGTCACCAAGCACAGGTCACATGCAAAGTTCCACCTCTCTCTTTGTATATAGTTGTATGTACACCACTATATACATTATATACAGCAGGGCTGTGTCTTACCTAATTTTTTATTAATATATTTATAATTTGGAGAACACACACACACCACATTGGATACCAATTTAACAGGTTTGTATAAATATTCAGGTGCTAGTGGCAGTAACATGTTCAGACAGTTTCAGAGTGTTAGTTAAAATAAAATGCAACATTGTAAAATATATATAACACACACACAGAATATACACAACAAATGATTGAATTAAAACAATTTGCACCATTTTTCCCATACACAGTCTCTGTCTTACCAATGTCTAGCTCAGTATTCTTTGCCCCTACATTTTACACATCCTATGGACTGTTTCATTTAGGAAACATAAACAATTATTCAATTGACCAAGGAATTTCCAGCTAAGACATAACTAAAACATTTAGTAAAAATACACAGTGTGCTCCAGTCAGGGCTGCTTGGAGTGGGTTGAGGGATCTTATGCAATTTGTCCTGGGCCCTCACACACCAGGGCTCCACTATTCCCACCATACCTCCAGAGGGAAGTTAAAACCGCGAGGAAACCCTCCATTTATGTAAATAGAGATTTTTTTTCTTTCTTTATGTTTAACCTTTGCCCTCATGCCTGTCAAATGGGATTTCAGGAAAAATGATAGGATCTGGTTTAATTCTCTCTTGTTGCATGACAATCCCAATTTACAGGGACAGCAAATTTAAAAGTGCTAAAAATGAAAACATTCATACTTTTTACTCCTCATTGTGCCTTGGCATATCATATATTTCTTTCCAATACTGGCAAAAACTACTGTTGTAGATTTACCAGCAACTGCTGGTAAAGTTAGGTCAGTCTCAAGTTAAAATGCTACAGACTGAGTCAACATGAGATGGCCTTAACTCTGGTCTTCAATCAGTAGTTCATTTGTTTTTAAATCATTGAATTAACTTGGGTTCCAGAAAGCAGCAGATTAATATCTGTATAGAAATATTAGAAGCAGATACTAATTAGTACCCACTAACTTCTTGAATATCAAGCTGCAATTACAAAGACAACCTTAAATGGTGTTAAGAAAAACATTTCATTAATCACAGTAACTTTGTTCTGTCTTCTAGTACCAGTGAAATACAGATATCTCTTCAGCAAAATTCTTCATACCATGCTTTGTTTAGGTAGTTTCTAGCAGGTTGAAAAAGAAACCTTTAACAGAACCCTTGGGATAGGGAATCCCACTGCTATTAGGGACTGGACCTTGAACGTTCTGCATGCAAAACATGTGCTCTCTCACTGAGCTCCCACCACACCGGTCTCTCTCTCACAGTCATCCACTCACTCTCAAATTATCAGATTGAAAGCAGAATCTGTTTTCCATGGATGTCTCTGCTCATGGAAAGTCCCTTCACATAGTTTTCAGGGATCTCCCCTCAGCATAGTCTACCCTGTTCAGTAAGGTTCCATGTCCCTCCGTATAATATTTTCAGGAGGCTGAAGGGACTGTCATGGGGAGAAAGGACAAGGAACTCCTGTTTGCATCAGCTCAGTTGCAAATGTCTATATCTGGAGCCAAACTGTTGGTGTTTTGTATTATCTTGAAATATTACTCCGAACTTTCTGTTGCATAACTTGGGTTGTTTTCTGTATGTATGTAGTAACCCTCTGTGAGAGAAGTGAGGAGGGTGAATACCCGGAGGAGGGCTTTCCCTGCGGTGGCGCCCCACCTATGGAATGCGCTCCCCAGAGAGGCTTGCCTGGCCCCGTCATTATTTGCTTTTCGGTGCCAGGCGAAGACCTTTTTATTTAAGAAATATTTTAACTGTTAATTTATTATTGTAAATTTTAACTTGTTATGTATATTGTTTATTGTTTTTAACTTTGTGACTATGAGATGGGCCAGTTTTAGTTTTAGTTTTAGATTGTAGATTGTGTATTGTTTTATATTGTTTTTGCTATATGTTGTGAGCTGCCCTGAGGCTAGTTTGCAAGGGGGCGACATAAAAATTTGTAAAATAAATAAATAGCATTACATATACATATACTGTACATATACATGTATTGCTGCTGCCTCAAAATGAGTGAATGAACAACAATAAGCAATATTTAAAAAATCCTAGGAAATGCAGGGAATGCAGAACAAAGTCAAAACAAAGAAGCAAATAATATAGAAGCAAGTCTCACAGGCAAAATCTCAATGCAAGCCCATATGTTTAAACATATTAAAAAGTAAATAATTTGCAAGAATTATACTTCAGCTGTATGAATTGCCATTTGGAAATGAGATATATCTGTAGTTTCAACAGTTATTTCCTGTACTAAAAGATTGAGAGGAAAAGATATGGTTTTATGTTGATGAATGCTACTGTGCATTAGGCTTCCCAGTGAATGGGGTGTTCATGCAAGGTTGCATTTGTCTACTTTTCATCTTTATATTTGGGAAGCAACTGAAGGAGACTGATAAAATTCAGTTTTTCAATAAAAGGAAGTCATCAGGGATTTTTCTGTGAATATAAAGAGAAACACAAAGGTTACCTCATGTATTCTTGCAAAAGAATACATAGTACTACATTTGAAACTTTAATTTATTAGTATGGGAGGGTGTTGAGTATGGTGTCCAAATGGTTAAATTTTGCTCAGTAATTTTTCATTTTTGTTAGTCATGAATATATCCAACCATACAGAGGCCATCAAAATCTTGCCACTAGAGACTATAAAGTCTACTTACACAGGGTTCCTGGGATTTTTCATGTTCTTATGGAAAATATCTCTGAAATCCCTGAGCTGAACATTTTGATCTCATTTGTGGATGTGAGCGATACCAAGAAAGGGTTGAGGAGTGAAGAGAACACTTTTCTCGCATAATTTCATTTGTCAGGAGAATCTTGACGCTGACATTGGAAGAGTGATTTAATTGATTTTAATCATACACCTGAGATTGGGAAATTGAGCCCTCTGTCCTGAAAAATAATTCTAGTCTTCCCTAAGAATGTCTAATTCACAGCTAATAGTTTCTTTCCTTCTTCTTCTTGAAGTTTTGTTAAGAAGTTTAGAAATACATATGAAAGATGGCCACAAAGAAATATTTACTAGTCTTCAGATTAGCAAATCACTCTCACAGCTTCAGTACATACATACATAATGGAGTTGGAGAAGTGTTTTCAACAGTAAGCCCATTAACAATTTATGTTTTCCATAAAGAAAATAGACACAATACAGTTTGCTACATTAATAATGATTACTATCTTGCGGTAAAGGGAGGTCTTGTAAGCTGTTCATCAGGATCAAAACCTGATGTGGTCTAATCAGGACCAAGCTTTATTTATTAATATATTAATTTATTATATTTGCTGCCCCATAGCCCAGGGCCTCTCTGAGAGGCTCACAAAAAAAGAGAAACAATAACATAATTATAATAAAACAAAACAATAACATCTAAAATAACATAAAATCAAATAAAATTTGTGAATCAGAAGGATAATGTGAACAACAATTTTTAAAAATCTAGCAGTGAAAAGTAAATAAGACCATAATTCTAAAAGCAGGTACAGAATAAAAAAGTCTTGATGATGAAAACAGGATAACAAGGGTACCAGTCACACCTCTTTAGGAAGAGAGTGCCAAAGATGACAGAGAAGGCCCTTTTCCTTGCCAATTCCCCCTTCACTTCATCTGGGTTGTGGTGGGGGAGGTCATTCATGAAGAAGTGGCACTCTGTTGAAGATCTAAGTGGCCTGGTAGGGATATATGAAGACAGGTGTTCCTTTAGATATCCTGGTCCTAAGCCGTTTAGGGCTTTGTATGTTAGCTCAAGCACTTTGAATTGGGCCCAGTAGCCAGTGCAGTTGGCAGAGGATCGGCATGATATACTATCTAGGATTGGTCCTTGTTAATAACTGCACTGCTCTCTTTTGGATTAATTGAAATGTCTGGACCATCTTCAAAGGTAGCCCCAGATAAAGTGCATTACAGTACTCCAGGTGAGAGCTTACCGGCACATGGATAATTGTGAAAAGGCTCCACTCAATAGCTGATAGAAGGTGCTTCTGACAACCAAGGCCACCTGCAAAATAAGCAACAACTTGGGATCCAGGAGCACCCCAAGCCATGAAGTTTATTCTTTCAGCAGAGCAGAGCTCCACCTGGGATAGGTTGAAAATCTCCTGGTTGGGCAGATGGACTGCCCTCCCGCAGTACCTCCATCTTGTCTAGACTAAGTATCAGCTTACTGGTTCTCATCCAGTCCATTACCGAGCCAAGGCACCAGTTTGGAATAGCCACTGCCTCACCTGGATTTGATGAAAATGTGAGGTACAGCATTCTGGTGACATTGGCGACACTTCAGCTCAAACCTCCAGATGACCTCACCCATTAGGCTGAGTTAGCCAAACACTTTTCTATTTATATTATTTCTACTTCACTTCTACTTCTACTTTGTCTTTTCTTTAATCAATTACTGGTGCAGAGAGGAACAATTCTTAGTGGCAATGCAGTATATGTAGGGAGGAGGGTTATTGCAACACTGCAATCAGGAGAAAAAACAATCAAACTGTACAGCCA
The DNA here is from genome assembly GCA_023646645.1 of Varanus salvator macromaculatus. Taxonomy (NCBI): domain Eukaryota; kingdom Metazoa; phylum Chordata; class Lepidosauria; order Squamata; family Varanidae; genus Varanus; species Varanus salvator. The sequence continues at coordinate 36,691,543 of JAIXND010000756.1, read as the reverse complement.
GGAAACTGAGGACCAAAGTTTCCAGTGATGGTTGGGTCCTGTGTGACATGCAAGGAAATGATTTTCATTCTGATTGTGACTGGTAGTGAAAGCATCAGCATTCCAATAAGAATTCCCTTGCATTGGTAATTACTTAAAGAAAAATTACTTTTAAAATAGCTACGCATTACATCCAGCAAAAAGTTGTGTGGCCCCAAGACAGCTGACTATGTGTCATGATAGGACAGAAAAAATGGATATTTAATTTATTGTTGTTGTACCTTTACTTCCAGCAAAGGGGAGAGATACTTGTGGGATTTCTGCCTCAGATATCAAAATAACTTCACAAGCCTGGGGTAATAGGAACCATGACTTGCTGATAGTGGGGGTAGGGAAATGCTGCCATGTATCTGGCAGTAAAATCTGTAACATTGGTGTAACAAAAGAAAAAGTTCATATTCACTTTGGTGAAAATTCAGCACTGTCCTTTTCTCTGAATAGCTGATGCTTTCATTTTACCTACTGAAATGCTATCCCATTAAAGAGTATCAATGTCTCTGAACATGTAATTGCAAGTCAGGTTATTTTCTGAATGGCAAAGAGCCAGAGCATATTACATCTGTCTGGCAATAAGATGACCTTCATGTTCTGTTACTATGGTTCAGGTAGGATTAAGGTCAGCAAGATCTTTCCCATTCCAGCAGACTTAAGCTGTTAATGCTGAAGAAGAAATGTTTATCATTGCTCTGGAAGGTTTCCATACAGATTTTGTGACATTAAACATGATTTCCAAAATATTTCTTTCCTTCTTATAACCTAACTCATTCACTACAGCTCTCCTCAATAGTGCTCTGTTACTGCTGAATGCTCCATGACATGTCAATTAATTTATATTGGTTTGCAGTGTGTGTTCATGTATGTGAGGAAAATGATGCTCTAGCCCTTGTATTGCAGGTTCCCCTTTCTTGCCCTGGAGTTGCTTATCAAATTTCAAGTTTACTGTTCCTCCCTTCCATTGCTTTTGGTCGCCTCTTCTCCAGTGGCAGCACCAGCATTCTGCCATGCTGTGATGCTGTTGTGAAGGGAAGACTGCCATTCCCTGGTAGGACAATGTGCAGCTTGTGAAACATAGCCTTCCTTCTATCATATACACCCATACTCTTTCTTACACACAACTGTACTACACTTGGAAAACTGCTTCAGTCCCAGCACATGAAGAATGTGCCATATATCCCTCCAGGTCATTTTTCAGCTAAGCAGGCAATCATCTGATTCTAGCTGCAGCTCTAGAATTAGAGTGGGAAGAGCTAGCAACTAATATTTGCTCTACTCTGAAAGTGGGCAGAGATTGGAAGGATTTGCACTGCTGTGTTTACAAGTTGTACAAACATGTGAAAATAGAAGAGTCTTCATGGGCTACCAAAGGGACCACAACACAGGCAATGGGGAAGACTTTCATTTAAGAAATGGAGTGCCAAAACTGAAAAGTCTCTTCTTGTGGTCACCTCCTGCACTTCATGAGGTACAGCAGGTGACCCTCAAAGTCTTATGGTCTGGGGAGATATCTATGAGAGATGAACACTCACATAATGTACATACATACATATATACTTTCAACCATATAAAAATTGGCAGCCACTTACTTAAATGGAAAAAAAACCTGAAGTAGAGCACTTAGGAACACAGATATGACGACCTGAAACTCCTGATACTAATAGGAACCCATGCATTATGCACTGTTATTTCTGTGACCTGACCAAAAGATATTTTGTGTGAGCTATCATAATGCCAGGTGTTTCTCATGTTCTGGCACCAGGCAAAAACTTTTCTCTTTGCTCAGCATTTTAATGGTTAGATGGTACCTTACTAACATCTATAGCCAGGTCTTTGATTTATTTCTTTGGTTTGGTTTTGTTTGATGAATTTTGTTTTGTTTATATCTGTTTTTACTGGGATCCAGTATTTATTAACTTATTAATTATGTTGCAAATTATTGTTTGCTTTCTGTATTGTTTAATTGAAAAGTTTTATTGATTGTTACTGTGTTTTGATACACTATATTATATTTGGATTCTATTGAACGTAAACTGTTCAGAGAGCCAAGATGGCCGAGTGAATGGTAAAGAAAATATAATAAATAAATGTTAGATTTTGTTGCCCTCTTTCTCTCTTGCACACACACCTGGGCACAGCATGATGAGAACTAGTGTAGGAGTGCTAATGCAGTGCAGAACGGCCAAACATAGGTATACAAAGGAGAAATATGCATAGCAGAACCCCTCCATCCCTCTCTTTCTCTCTCACATACACACACACATACTTCAGAGACTGAGGTATTCCTGTAGGCTTTCTTTCTGCCACTACCATCATGCATGAGAAATATGGGGACAGGTGGGATGTAACATGAGCTCCAAGCTACTCAATATTTGGCCTTTATTTCAACCAGGGAAAAGTGTCTTTGTATATTTTTACAGTGCCTTTCCTTAAAGCAGAACCAGGTAAGGTTCTGGCTAGTTGTGTGCTTTAGGCATTTTCATTTCATAAATTAAGCATTGTGTGAGACAAATTGCATTCTGAACATTGCCGATTAAGGTAGTGTTAGAGGACAGGACATTAAAAATGTTCTTCTTTACATCAGTTAATAGATGTAACTTTTGGAAGAGATGTGAAGTAGCAATAGCAGTATTGTGATGCATGTATGTGTGTAGATCTGAGATTGCAGATGTGAATAATGGCCAAATTATGGCTACACTTGCTGCATAACCTGAAGCTTAACTTACTGAATTTCCTTAGTGTTTAGAGATATAGTGAAATCATGTTGGGAGGAAAATCAAAGTGCATGAGGAGAGAAGGTTTATCTTTTTGCATTTTATCTATGATCCCTCAGCCTCTGCCCCATATATGATTGGGACAGATAGAAAAGATGTTCCATTCCTCATTGCCCACATGAGGAGGCCATTGTGGAGGTTTCCCAGCTGAAAATAAATCTCTGCTTCCCATAAGTTGCAATCCATCCCATGGTCCTGCCACATCTTGGAAAATAAATAAATAAATTAGAAGACAATGCAGGATTCTGTGCCATAAGAACATTGTGTTGTTGGCCCGAAGATATTTTACAATACTTGTTATTTGTTGCCCAACACAATCATTTCCTTTTGTTTTCTTAAAGGTTTCTGGAACAAGTGAGGCAGAGCTGGGTAACCTGTCTACTTTTACATGTTTTTGCTATATGTCTAAGCTATTCTGAGTCTGAATCTTTAGCGTGAGTGGTAAACTTGGCAGCAACTCCAGGTTTGTTGCTCTGCAGGAAACAGTCTCATTACAAAGCAAGGAGAAAACTGGCAATCACAAAACTGTGCAATGGTTCATAACCTTGGGGCTGTTTAGGATGGGTAACATTGACCTGTCCTTTCCCTGCAATCTTCCTCTCCCAAGCATGCTGCCCTGCAATGTTTGAGGAATTCTGTTCTGCACTGAAGCAGTGAAGGAGCTTTAGCTGTTTTGGTGTAAAAGGTAGGGTTAGTTCAAACTACACATCTCTATGCACTGACCAGGATGTTATTGTTTTTAACAGCCATAATCACTGAGAATATGAACAAGTACTAATATTTTAAAACCAGTTGATAATTAAGACCTGAAGGCATTTTAGTTGAATTTTCCTTAAAGGATTACATTGGAAGAAATGCAATTTAGTTCAAAGTAATTTGTATTTCATACTACAACCATCCATTTTTCCTAACCTGTTAAATCTACCATTAGAAAATATATGGAGAGGGTCAGAATGAACACTAAATAGATATTTGACTGGGTAAAGGTTTTAAATGCACACACAGTGCATAAATTTGCACTGACTGAACTAATTGAAATTAAGGCAATGTTTGTAGAACCATTTGAAGGTGAATCATATTGTGCAGAGCATTTTTCGTTATTTTTCTATTTTATTATAATATAAATGGGACAGGTCATTGTACAGGGAAACACAAGAATCTTAATGATGCCATTCATTTTGCTGACTTTTTGTCATTATCCTCCTTTAGTGATTAAACATAATTTCTCTTATAATTTTAATGCTATCTTTAACACACATAATAAACTTTACATAATTACAGCCTATTAATATAATTTGCATGCATGTTACCCAGAGGGCAGAAAAAAGTTTCAACTCCAGGCCTGTAATGTGCTTTCTAACAATTTCCACAAAACAAAACAAAACAAAACATTGGCAGCCTTAATAAATGAAATACAGATGGGTAGGGGGGGAAATCATTGTTAAGCTTCTTCGGTGTGGTGTGCCTCTTCTTAATGAAAGGGTGTATGTTGGGTGCTTCATACAAACTACTAGGAAGCCTTGACTGGAAAACATTCAGAATGGACTGAAAGAAATAGAGGCCAGCTTGGAAGGAAGCAGAGGGTTCAAAATATTGCATAATGTAAGCATGTGCCAAATATTACACAATATTTGCAAAAGTATTCCCTCCTCCCCCCACTTTCACTTTCTTGGTAAATGGCAAACGTTTACAACCCAACTAAAGCAGTACCAGGAGAAATCCTGTGTTTGCTCTTTGGAAGATATTCAATAAATTATAGTGAGCTGCAAATGTCATTGGATAGGGAATGGAAAGAGCTTTACCTTTTAAGTCTTTAAGTAAAGACTTGCAGCTGGGTGCAGCAGCTAGGTAATCCCTAATGATAAGCTCCTTTTAATGCGAGGGTGAGGCAGTTTCTTTCCACACAGCTACTACTGCATTAACCTTACCATGGGTATGCTGCAGGTGAAAGCACAGCCGTGTATTCAGCAGCTTTTTGTTTCCCTGCTTTATTCTCCTAATGTATCTCAAGCCTCCTGTAAAAGATCCCCTTATACCAAGACAAAAAGATTGCAGTTCAAGCCTATTATCAACAAAAACCTGCCAAAGGGGCTACATTGTCAGACTTTATGATGGTACTAACTATTCTGTTGTTCTCCAGAGACCAAACTTAGACCATTAAATTCCCTTCATTTGTGATATCAGTGACCTGGACGGCAGACATAGGTCTTTTGATGTAAAAAATGCTAGTGCAGGAATCAATGGTACCATCTAGTTTCCCCTTAACGTATATCATAAAAGTGTAATGGTGCTCTTCCAAAGAAAAAGTGACACTCCTCTTGTATAATACAATTATACGAGGATGATGTTTTCCGGGGAGTTTATTTGATATTATGATGTGCAGAGGTTTTGCCCATTAAAATAAACTATGAAGCTGACTTCACTCTATTACCTTTGGTAGGTGAAGTGTATTGTCTCTAGTAGAGTATAGATAATTTTCATGCAACAGGGAGCTATTTCCATATCCCCTTCATGTAACAGATGAGCTTATAAATAGGCTTGGATTTACTCAAAAACCAACAAATGCAGTTTCCATAGACACATTTAAGACAAAGGCTGTTTTTGAAATGGCCTGCTCTGATACAAAGGCTCACATGAAATGCTTAGTTGAGTTGACAGATTCCCACTATTTATAGCAAATGTGCTCCATATTGAAAAAATTATATTGCTTTTTTCCCATGGAAGATCCCTTCCCCCATTTCTACCAAAAGACCCTTCATGTGTACCCAGTAATCCTCAGAGCTAAACCTATTAGTAAACAACATTCAGTGATAGCTCACTGGAAAGGGTACACAGGTTTGCAATTAATGAAATTGCTGGAACAAAATAAACAGAAGAGGTAACTGTGGTTGCAGTTATGCTACTGGTTTAACAAAGATGATGGCCCTACCCAATATCATGCACTTTGCTTTGATAATGTCCTGAAGCAAAGCATTAAAAGAAAACAAATAATAACAAAAGTTAAAAAAATAAAAACAAAATGAGAAATAGTATGGAGCTCTGATGGATTGGTCAAAGGCTTTTGGCTGAGCCAAAGGCTCACATGCTTAGAAGAAATACTTAGGGAAAAAGTACGAAAGCTTGTTTATGGTTTGCCTATGCAGGGTTTAGAGAGTAATTTTTAAATGGTTCTGCTTTTTTTTTTTTTTTCCTATAGGGACATCATTAAAGTAGTCATAAGACTTGCCCTTGTGGTCTTGATTTCTTTCTTTGGTTCATCATGCAAGTAACATGAGTTGTCTGTTACACAGGGTATGATAGAAGGTTTTTGGCTTATCAGGATTACTCAATATTTTTAAGGCAGCACGGGTACATCCACAATTTTCAGCATTCATACTTTTTCTTAGTCTTCACAGTTCAGTATATGAAGCCATTTTTATTCTGAAGCTTTAAAAAAAACAGATTTAATTTGTTTGGAGCTCATTGAAATGACTGATGTAACACTCAACTCAGCAAAACTATCAAGTGCCAATCAGCTGATTCAGATCCAGCTGATTCCTGGGCTCTTTCTCGGCTTCATGTGTTCAGTATTAATTGTCTGGGACTTGATTATCAATCTCCATATTGTAATTTTAAGTTATTCAAAATCTCTCAGCATTTCAGTATGTAGTGTGGTAAATGTAAACATGCATCTCCTATGAAGATGAAAATTTCCAGTCATTTTACCCAAGACCGCCAGACTATGGCCATACAACATGGCCCGATTTGGACATGGCGGTGAGTGAGGCACAGTGCATATGCACTATGCAGAGTGCATATGCACTCATAGAGGTGAGTGGCCATAGTGCATATGCTTCAGTCATTCCTATTTAGTTGTTTATGCCAATGGGAGCAGATAAACAAGCCATTGAGTTATCATTTCTGGCTTAGTGTGAACCTGAACTCAGCCTTGTCTCCCCCTAATCAGTCAGAGTCATAGGCCATGTTATGGTTCCAGTGTGTTGGGTAGATACAAACTAATTTTCCCAGTTGGGACGTCAGGCTAATGAAGTCTAAGGAGAGTCCTTTACTTTTCATCCATTCCCGTCGTTAGGAGGGACAAAACAGGGTTGATCAAACTGTTTGCACACTGGCTTGCTGTGATGACTAAATGCAGTCAATTCTTGCATACTAAATTGTTTCTCTGAACAGATTGCAATATTTTCAGATTCCTTGAGGAGTATTTATTAGGCCCATTGAGATTGGGTTGTTTTTTTTTTTTGGATAATCACACACTAATTGTGGAAATGGTCTCTGGCCCTTAATAATGAGGGAATGGAGCTTCTTAACTGTCAGTACCCTCCTGTTCTTCCCAGGGTTTCCTAGTCCTTTAATCCCCTTAACTTCTCCTTATGTATATTGTCCACATATGCCCCAAACTTCTCTTTTCACCATCATCATATTAATCTTCAAGTAAAAGAAATTAAATCCTTTTAAAAACCCACTTGAGATTTTCATCTGGAATACATTAAACATATGAAGTACATTTCTACATATTGTGTAATTGGATAATCAGGCTGCCAAATTTTCATTTCCTGGTGGCATAATGTATTTAAAAAAAAAAAAAATCTGTACAGCAATTGAAAACACCAGCCTACTTTCACTGAGTGGGAAATGAGGATTTTTCAAAGTTAAAATATTCGAAAATCATACACTGGAGGCAATGCATGCCAGATTTTCAAACAGTGAGTTTGCTTGTTCTGTCAACCTTGGCATTATTGCCTCTAATAATGGCTCAAAGGTTGTGGCCACTGTACCATCAAGAATGGGAAAATTTGTTCAGTTGGCATGTTTTGCACAGTCCCTTAAACTGATTGTTCATGATTTCTTAGGTAAACACTAAGCTATAAAAGGCACAGGCTCTGAAGAAGAAAAGTGCCATGTATTATTATTATTATTTAACCACCAGAAATCAAAACCTTTGGCCACTTGACTTCTTTTACAGCTCATAACACCTTCTGCAGAACTTGCAGAAGCTAAAAGGCTGGCTCCATACCAGATCAGACCAGAGATACAGTAAAATAAGTCAAGGAAAATTCCCACCTATATATGGCTGAATGACTGCTTGAGTAATAAAATGTCATTAGTGACTATAAAATGCTACAGGGGGATGATGGAGGGCACTCTGAGTTTAGCTTTTTCCCAGTAAAGTCAGTACTGAGGACTCATGTGCCAATTTGCAGTCCTGCAGACTCTCTTTCTATAACTATTTCATTTCTCAGTGATCGCCATAGTAATTTGATGCTCATTTTTCCTCTTCCTGCATCAGTGCCCCATATTTCACCTTCATACAACTAGGAATGTTCTCTGTTCATTCTTTTGTTTGCCTGTACCACTATTTAACACCAGGGATTACTGGCTCAGAGAAACCTGAAAAAAAGGGAACCATCCAAGTAGCCTTAGGGCAGAGTACACCTCCTACTAATGCCAAGAAAAAAGCTACCATTGACTGTGGTGGAGTTCAGTTGTGCACACAATATTATTACATACAAAATAGAGACATTTATCTCTTCCTTCATTTTTTAATTTTACTTTTGAAGTGTTTAATTTTTATTTGTTGAATCATAAATACTTCAATATAAAGACTTTTGAGAATTTTTTTCTTTTTGTCTTTACATACAAGAAACCCTACTTATTATAGATTTCCCTGGAATTTCTTTCAATGTAATTCTGCTTAGGTTACAGGGGTGAGAGTGAGGCAGTACATTTAGGCTCAAATTTAGCAGTGATGTGTATATTTATTTATTTAGCAAACTTCTATGCCGCCCCATTCACCGAAGCTTTGGGGCAGCTCACAATAAATAAATAAATACACAATTAACCATATAAAAATATAATTGGAGACGTCCTGGCCAAAGATATAAAATCAACAAATAATATTAACAATTAAAATGATATTTAAATAAAAAGGTCTTGGCCTGGCCCGAAAAGCAAATAACAACTGCGCCAGGTGGACCTCTCTGGGGAGCACATTCCATAGATTGGGCGCCACCGCAGAGAAAGCCCTCCTCCAGGTACTCACCCTCCTAATGTCCTTCACGGAGGGCTCCCAGAGAAGGGCCTCTGCCACCGATCTCAAGGGGCAGGAGGGCACGTATGGACACAAGTGCTCCTTTAGGTAACCGGGACCCAAGCCGTTAAGGGCTCTATAGGTGATAACCAACACCTTGAATTGGGCCCGGACTTCAATGGGGAGCCAGTGAAGCTGACGGAGAACTGGAGTTATGTGAACACAATGCCCAATCCCTGTCAGCAACCTGGTAGCTCTGTTTTGCACCAACTGAAGTATCTGGACCATCTTCAAGGGCAGCCCCACGTAGAGCATGTTACAGAAGTCTAGTCAAGAAGTTACCAATGCGTGAGTCACTGTTGCCATGCAGTCGTTCTCCAGGTAGGGACGCAACTGGTGAATCAGCTGAGGCTGAAAGAAAGTGCTCCTCGCCACTGTTGTTACTTGAGCTTCCAGCGAAAGCTCTGGATTGAGGAGCACTTGTCCTTCAGAGGGAGTGCAACTCCATTCAGGACAAGGTCAAGGTCCCCTTCCCCACAGCCCGATTCACCAACCAACAAGACCTCTGTCTTGTCTGGATTAAGCTTCAGTTTATTGGCCCTCATCCAGCCCATTACCTCGACCAGGCACCGGTTCAGTACAGCCACTGCCTCACCTGGAAAATGAGAGGTAGAGCAGCGTACTGATGATTCCACAGCCCACACCTCCTAATGATCTCTCCCAGCGGTTTCATGTAGATGTTAAATAGCAAAGGGGACAAAATGGATCCCAGCGGTAGTCCATGGCATAACTGCCATGGTACAGAGCCATAGTCGCCCAGCACCACCTTCTGGAATCGGCCATTGAGATAGGAGCGGAACCACTGCAAGGGAGTACCTCCAACCCCCAATCTGGATAGCTAGCCTATCCAGAAGTATACCATGGTTGATGGTATCAAAAGCCGCTGAGAGGTCCAGGAGAACCAACAGGGACACACTCCCCCTGTCTCTCTCCCTGCATAGGTCATCATACAGGGTGACCAAGGCAGATTCAGTACCATACCCGGGTCTGAAGCTGGACTGAAATGGGTCCAGATAATCAGTTTCATCCTAGAGTGCTTGGAGTTGTCCCAGCACCACCCGCTCTAACACCTTGCCCAAAAATGGGATGTTGGCCACTGGTCTATAATTAATGGCCATCTCTGGATCCAGGGAAGCCTTCTTCAGGACCGGTCAGACTACCGCCTCCTTTAAAGGGGCAGGTACCCGGCCCTCCCTCAGAGAGGCGTTAACCACTTCCAGGATCCAGGTTCCTATCCCGTGTTTGGCGTTGTTAATTAGCCAAGATGGGCAAGGGTCCAGTAGGCAGGTAGTGGAATGTGCTTGTCCAAGCACCTTGTCCACATCATCAGGCTGCAATAACTGAAACTCATCCATCAATTTTGGACCAGACGGCAACATTGGTATCTCCCCAGAAGCCTCTGGGTCACTAGTGGAGTCCAGCTCGTGACAAATCTTAGCGAATTTCTCCCTAAAATGATTGGCAAAGTTGCCACAGTGGGCCTTCGAGGGTGGTACAGGATATTTCTTTGGGCCAGGATGAACCAGCCCTTGTACCACCCAAAAAAGCTCCGCCGGACAGCATTGTGAGGATGCAATGGAAACGAAGAAGAATTTCTTTTTCACCTCCCTCACTGCCACAGCATAGGCCCAATAATGGGCTCTTAAGTGTGTTCAGTCAGATTAATCCCGTGATTTCTTCCACCTACGCTCTAGACATCTTCCAACCCGCTTCATCGCCTGCAATTCAGGTGTATACGAAGGGGAAGATTAGGTTCTGCCCGGCGGGAGAGGACGCTTGGGAGCGATCATGTCAATAGCCCTGGTCATTTCCCCATTCCATAGTATGACCAGAGCATCGACAGGAGCACCAGTCTGGTCAACCAGAAACTCCCCCAGGGCCTTCAGGAATCCGTCTGGATCCATCTGGCTCCGGGGGGGAGGGCACACAATCAGGTCCGCACCCTTACAGAAGGAGAGGTTGCTCTTGAGCACAAACCTCACGAGGAAGTGACCTGACCATGACAGGGGTGTTAGACACAAATTCCTCACCCTCAGACCACCCTCTTCCTGCCCCATCAAGAAAACCAGGTCCAGAGTGGGTCCACATTCATGGGTCGGGCCTATGACATGTTGAGACAGCCTCATGGCCACCATGGAAGCCATGAAGTCCTGAGCTGCCCCGGTCAGACCAGTCTCGGCATGGAGATTGAAGTTCCCCAGGACCAACATCCTGGGAGTCCTCAACACCAGGTCTGAGATGATCTCCGTCAGCTCAGGCAGAGAGTCTGTTGGGCAGAAAGGTGCATGGTACACCAACAGAATCCCCAGTCTGTCTCGGTCGCCCAACACCAAGTGGAGGCACTGTAGCCCTGGCCTCGAGGGGACTGGAAGCCCCGCGAGAGACATGGAGGCTTGGTAAACCAAAGCAACTCCCCCTCCCCTCTTCTCCCCTCCAGGCGTGGACCCTCTGGCTGGGAGTAGAACCAGAAGGAGGGACAGGTGTCAGCCATCTGTCCCTCCTTCTACACGGACACGTTAAACCGCCACCGCTGTAATGTCCATTGCCCAAAACCACCCCAATAGCAGCACCCAAGCGCTCCCCAGGTAATCCAACTGTTGACATGGCCAGGAACGAATCCATAAAAACAAGTTAAAATACAATAAAAACGTTAAAACAATATAAAAAACCTCCCCGTCTACCCCCAATATGAAATTCCACCCACTGAAAGAGTCCCTTGCCAGCCCAGCCCCCGCACAGCCACGAAGAGCCACAAATGGCGGCGACCGCCCTTTGGCCGCCGGTCCTTTGGCCGCGTCTGGTGAGTTAAGCCGGTGTCCGTGCCCCACCCCCAATCCAGCGTTGCTTTCACCAACACTGGCAGGGGTGGTGCAAGGATGGACGCAGGGAACTCGCGGACTGGCAAAATGGCGGCATCCTCCTCAACGGCAGCGGTGGCCCTGGCATCCTCCAGCCCTGGGATGGTCCAGCAGTGGCTGCGGGAGCAGCGTTAGCTGCCCCCCTGGGCCTGGCAGTGCGCCTCAGGTCTTCCTCAGCGGCAGTGCAGCGCGGCAGGTGTTCCAGGGAGGGAGGGGGCTCAGATCTGGCTCCATCCCCAGCCGCGTCTGGCAAGTTAAGCCGGCACCCACCCCTGCGCTCTGCCCCCAATCCGGCGTTGCTCTCACCGACACCGGCGGGGATGGGTGCAAGGACAGACACACGGAACTCGCCAGCTGGCAAGGACAGACGCAGGGAACTCGCCAGCTGGCAAGATGGCAGTGCCCTCCTCAACAGCAGCAGTGGCCCTGGCATCCTCCAGCCCCGGGATGGTCCAGCGGTGGCCATGGGAGCGGCGTCAGCTGCCCCCCGGGCCCGGCGGTGCGCCTCAGGTCTCCCTTGGTGGTGGCTGGTGGCAGCGGCAGCGCGGCAGGTGTTCCAGGGAGGGAGGGGGCTCAGATCCCATATTGCCTTGTAGAAATAATTACCCACCTGCCTACTTGACTGTTCCATGTTTTGTTGTAACAACTTGTAACTGAAATGGATTTAATTGGCTTTGTTATCTCTTGTTCTACACAAGATACTCTACATTGTGAAAGTATAAAATGTTGTCATTGTGCCAGAAAAGTTGAGTAAACAGAAACAATTTAACCCTTGAAAACCAGCCAGCTTTGTCTGTTCCAGTTCTCTCATTCCCAACTGCTGTAGTAGGTGGTGGTAGTGGTGGAGACCTGGTGCTCCCACAGGATTCCCTGAGATACCCCCAGGAGAACTGAGGAGGAGAAGGGTGGCAAGGGTGCATGATGTGCCTCATCATCTGTCAGGTACATTGCAGGACCTTGGGCAGATAACTCACACCATGTAGTTTGCAGTACGGGCTGTGTTATGTGAACTCATGCATAGCAGCTGTTTCAAAATTAATGTAACATAGCTCTCTAGCTAGACACAATAGTTGGACTGCTCACAAGTGAATTCTGAACTATTACAAGTTTTCACACCATCCTCAAGAGAGGCTCCACATACAATAAATTTCAGTAATCAAATCTGGAAGTTAATAAAGAATGGAGCACTATATCACATGATCTCTACCCAGGGAAAGCTGCAGCAGGCACACCAGGTATAAGGTTTTCCAAGCTGCTGAAGCCACCCGTGTGATAATGCTGAATGAAGAAGTATTCTGTAATGGTTCCTTCACAGGGAGCACAACCCATCTTCTTAGATCCAATTATCTCCTTCTTATCATTCTTCCATATTGTCAGGGTTCTGTACCAGTACATTAGTTTTCATCCTTCTATTTCCAAGTCTAAAGAGTGACTTAACTTGACTCAGGCCCACCTGCGTTAGGTGATAAAGTGTCATGTCCTACCTGGAATAGGATTCCTCAGATGAAGAAAGCTAGCACAGTGGGCCACAGTCAGCAAGGGGGCTGTGGCTGCAGATGACTGCCATCCACTAGAACAGTAGCCAGGTCCCTCTTGGGCAGTCCCTGGGTTCCAGTGGCAGAGGGAATTAACCCCTTAGAAAGAAGAAGAAGTCCAAACAGGCTGAAAAGGGAGTTTTCTGTGAAACAGCATGTTGACTTAATTAGTCAGCTGTGCTTATTTCTAGCTGACTATGAATTAGTTCAGACAGAGCTTTCTTTGTGGCAAACAAGCACTGTTATCAACATCCTTTGACTTAGTTGAAACTAATTGGTATCTAGATTTCTGGCTTGTTTACATTCTTTTGGACAGTCCCACCTGAGGTGAAACTTCAGATGCATACACAAACTGAATATGGCTTTGATTCTTGGACTGAACTGAGATATAACTTGAAGGCAAGATTTTAAATGACATGGAGTTTAGCGGACCTCATTTTAAAGCTGACCCTATAGAAATTGGTGGAACCACCATAACATTCCCCAGCCCACAAAGCTGATCAAGCTAAATACATTGATTGATGGTATCAAAAGTACTGAGGGGTCACGAACAATCAGTTTCACATTCACACTATTTCTTCCAACAGAGGTCATTCATCAGAACAATCAAGGCTGCTTTGCTTGTACATCTCACCTGAATCCAGATTGAAATAGGTCTAGATAACCTATTCCTCCTAGCAGTGTCTGAAGCTGGACCACCACCTTTCTCTCCAGTACTAAAAGGATAATTGCTCCTGAGTGATATTTGGAGTTCAGAAAGGTTTCATTAAGCGTTTGATTGCATAACCAATTATTTCAAGGCAGCTGGGATCACACCCTCTCTCAAAGGGCATTAATAACCACTGGGACTAACTCAAATAATTTCTTTCAGCTTGATGGATAGGGGTTGAGAATGTAGGTGATTGGATTAATTTATTCAGGTTTCTTCTCCCCACCCTCAGGTTGCATCAAATGATTCCATAAAACCAGATTAGATGGTGCTCCAGAACCTCCTCAGGAATTTAAAATGATCATTTGTGAGTCACTTTACCCCTACACAGCTTAGCTTGTCACAATAAGTTTCTGGGTACTATATCCTGTCCTTCCCAGGACCTAGATGTAATAATTTCTTTATCACTTGTGAAAACTCTGTTGGATGGCTAACAGGGTATAAGAGAAATTGAAGGCAGAAGTAAGAATGCTATAGAATCATCACTGCCACAACATTGGTGCAAGAATGTTTTCTTACTTGCATTCAGTGTTCAGTTAGAGTTGAAGTTGTACCCTTTATGACCTAGTCATAGTCAGTCTAATATCATTTTCACCAGCTGTATGGTAAACCAGGGAGCTAGTAGCATTGTACAACACTGAATAAGGAACTTGGGAATCATCATGCCAACAGTCCTCTCTATGTCACTATTCCATACTGAGACCAGCATTCCAGCAGAAGCACAGCCATATCAATCACAAAATCCTACAGCACACTCAAGGATCCCAGAAGGTCTGGGGTAGACCATTATTAACTCTATCATACCAGCAAAGCATACTAATGGTTGAATAAGACACTTGTGTTATTCTTCATTATTTCTTCAGACTGAGCTAGTATTTTACATTTTGAAAAATTATTTATTTTTATTTCTATTGCTGTCCTTAACCTGAAGGGTTGGCAGGGGGTTACATATACCTCAGGTACATGTATTCAGGTATACATACACCTGAAGCCAGTATATAAAATACAGTCTGTAAATTAGAAAAAAACAATAAAATTAGTATGTTGTTAGATATGTTTTTAAAAAATTAGATACGTTTTAACCAATTAAACAATTTCATCATGGGACTGACAGGACTTCTACAGAGAGGGGCCAGGTACCAGGGAGGATGGGAGGAAGGAGGATGCTGGGCACTCCAAGGAAAGGAAGCAGTGGGAAGGAGTTGAGGTGCATGTACACCAATGCTAGGAGCATGGGTAATAAGCAGGAAGAGCTTGAAGCTCTCCTGGGAATAGGAGGATACGATCTGGTGGGAATCACAGAAACTTGGTGGGATGAAAGGCAAGTCTGGAATGTGAACATAGAAGGGTATCACCTTTTTAGAAAGGACAGGAAGGGAAAGAGAGGTGGGGGTGTGGCTTTATATGTCAGGGAAGGGATAGGATGCAGTGAGATAGAGTGCAGCACAGATGGGGATTCGGTAGAGGCAGTCTGGGTGAAACTTAGGGGTTTTGACAGAGAAAGAGACCTGACAGTGGGGGTATGTTATCGCCCTCCAGGTCAACTTGAGACCCTGGATGATGTCCTGACAGGCCAGATTCTAAGGATATCTCGGGGGAGAGACACAGTAATTATGGGAGATTTCAATCTCCCAGATATTACTTGGGAGACTCACTCGGCGGTGACAGCCAGGTCACGTCGCTTCCTAGAAGCTCTAGAGGGTGGGTTTTTCACACAGAGGGTCCGAGAGGCGACGAGGGGGGGAAACATCCTGGACTTGGTCTTGACCAATAGGGAGGAGCTGATAGATGAAGTACAGATTAGGGGAGCTCTGGATGCGAGTGATCACTCCATCCTTTGCTTTGAGATCAGAGGACTGGGGCCGTGCAGCAGGGCGAGCACTAGAAGCTGGGACTTCAAGAGGGCCAACTTTGGCCAACTGAAGGCCAGGCTGGGGAAAGTCTCCTGGGATAGGTTACTGGAAGGTAAGCGAGTTGAGGAGGGGTGGATGGCACTCAAAAGGGAGGTTTTGCAGGCGCAAGCCCTGACGATACCTCTAGTCAGTAAGGTGGGGAGGCGGAGGAGAGTGCCGCCATGGATGCGAAAGGAGGTGGTTAGGGGGATCAGACGAAAGAGGAACCTCCATAGGAAATGGGTACTGGGGGAAATAGACAAAAGGGTATACCGGGAGGAGGAGGCCCGTTGCAGAAGGATTCTTCGCAAGGCTAAGGCTGATTATGAGCTGAGACTTGCCAAGAATATCAAGAGCAACAAAAAGGGCTTCTTCCAGCATGTAAATAGGAAAAGGAAGGGGAGACAAGTGGTGGGACCACTAAATAAGGAGGAAGGAGATCCAGTGACTGACATGAGGGAACAGGCACAGATGCTAAATGACTATTTTGCCTCTGTGTTCTCCCCAAAGCAGGACGGGGGATATCCGTATAGGAGATTGGATGAGGCTGGGGACTTAGGGGCAGAGATTAGAGTCACCCCCCTTGAAGTCGAGGGGCTCCTCAGGGCATTGGACATTACAAAGGCGCCAGGCCCTGACGGGTTACACCCGAGAGTACTTAGAGAGTTGGCAGGGGTTCTCTCACGCCCGCTGGCCTCCATTTTTGAGGCCTCGTGGAGAACGGGTGAAGTTCCAGAGGACTGGAGGGTGGCATCGGTGGTCCCAATTTTCAAAAAGGGTAGTAGGAAGGACATGGGGAATTATAGACCGGTTAGCCTTACGTCCATTGTAGGAAAAACAATGGAAAGGCTCATAATAGAGAGAGATCTAGTGATGCTAGATAGGGAAGGGAGGCTGACAGCCACACAACACGGCTTCCGCAGAAACAGGTCCTGCCAGACAAACTTTGTGGAATTCTATGACAAGGTTTCGAGATGGCTGGATGGAGGGGACGCAGTGGATGTGGTATACCTGGATTTCAGCAAGGCCTTTGACAAAGTGCCCCATGATATCCTGGTGGAGAAACTGAGGAGTTTTGGGATACACCAAAGCACTGTCCGGTGGATTAGGGCATGGCTGACTGACAGAAAGCAGAAGGTAACCATTAGCGGGGAATCGTCGGGATGGCAGCCAGTGACAAGCGGGGTCCCCCAGGGCTCTGTCCTGGGGCCGATCCTGTTTAATCTTTTCATTAACGACATGGAAGAAGGGGTGAACAGTCTGCTTATCAAATTCGCAGACGACACTAAAACTGGAGCAGTGGCCACAACTGAGAAGCAGGTACTCCAGATCCAAAAGGATCTGGACAGACTATGGAAGTGGGCAGGAGACAACAGGATGGCGTTCAATGTGGAGAAGTGCAAGGTCTTGCACTTGGGGCATAGGAATAGCTGTCATAAGTACAGGTTAGGGGACAAGTGGCTGGAGAGCAGCACTTGTGAAAGGGACCTCGGGGTACTGGTTGACCGCAGGCTAAACATGAGTCAGCAGTGTGATGCGGTGGTCAAGAGGGCGAATGCCACCCTTGGTTGCATAGCCAGAAGTGTGGCTTCTAGATCAAGAGAGGTACTACTACCACTCTACATGACTCTGGTGCGCCCGCAACTGGAGTATTGTGTTCAGTTTTGGGCCCCTCATTACAGAAAGGATATAGCCAGGTTGGAGTCAGTGCAGCGTAGGGCCACAAGGATGGTGGCTGGTTTGCAGGGGATGGGGTATGAGGCGAGACTGAGGGAACTGGGTCTCTTCAGCCTGGAGAAGAGGAGACTAAGAGGGGATATGTTGGCAACATACAGGTATGTGAGGGGGTGTCACATGGAGATGGGGAGAGGCCTGTTCTCCCCTGCAGAGGAAGGCAGGACGCGCTCCAATGGAGCAAAGCTCAGGGAGCCAAGGTTCAATTTGGATGCCAGGAAGCACTTCCTGACAGTTAGGACCCCGAGGGCGTGGAATGGGCTTCCACGGGAGGTCGTTGAGGCCCCATCGGTGAGGGTGTTCAAAGATAGGCTGGACATGCACATGGTGGGCATGTCATGAGCGGAGCCGGCTGGTGCCGGAGGTCAGACTAGATGGCCCAGGAGGCCCCTTCTGACTCGCTCTGTTTCTATGTTTCTATGTTTCTATCATTTGCTTGAAAATATGGAATATCAGCAAACTTTATTACTAAAATTTGAAATGAGAGTATGTGTAGCCAATCTATCATGATCTACATGATAATGGACGTGCAGCAGAACAAGAGAAATAATTTTCTTGGATTCAAGGCTATTATCTTCTATGGTTAGATAACTATGCTAATAACATTACAAGTAGCACAACAAATAGTGAATCTGACTTCCCGTCTCATGGCATGCATCTACTCTCCATAAACTACACTTGTCCTCTACCAGCACTGAAACAAACATAAAAAGGTAGTTAGTAGTACTGCTAGTGAAATGAGAAAATAATGGATTTGAGGTTGGCTATTACTTTAAAAGTTCTACAATAACAGAAGCATTAGTGTTTTTGCTGAACCTGTCACACTGTTTTCAAGATAGTGATCAGTATGATCATTAGACAGATAGATAGATAGATAGGATCATTCTTGCAATATCAGCAGTCTCTAGGCATTTTAAAATATTTTTACATCACACCATGACATAAAACTTCATGCAGTCATGTCATAACTTTGAGAGATAGTCAGAAAAATATTGTGAATACTACACTTTGCATGCTGCAGGGCAAGTCCAAAAATATGGTCATGAATGACAATTTTTGTGTTTCAGTTTCTTAAGCATTACAAATTATGATATGATACCCATACCCATGTTATCCCTCAGCATTCTACCAGATTGGTCAAAGTTGTTATTGAATCCAAAATTTCAAAAGAAATACATTGTCAACGGTCAGATTAACAGAAATAGAAACATAGAAACATAGAAGCAGAGCGAGTCAGAAGGGGCCTCCCGGGCCATCTAGTCTGACCTCCGGCACCAGCCGGCTCCACTCATGACATGCCCACCATGTGCATGTCCAGCCTATCTTTGAACACCCATCTCACCTTTTGAAAAGGTGAGATGGGTGAACACACAGGTCTCACCTTTTGAAAATTCAAGGCTACACTGGAAGTAGTCTTATATGCAATGAAGCAAGGCACAAAGGGTTTGATTTCTTTTGCTAATCACACAGTGCAAAATACAGTCCATATATCTGGTTACCAGTCTTTTAATTTCCTGCCACTAATGATGCAAAGACTGTTTCCTTTTATGTTCAAAAGGCACATTAACCATTTCCTGATTGTGAAGTAACTTTTCAAGAAATAACACTATCAGATAATTGTGGTATAGTGGAGCCTTATCTTTGTTAGGATCTTACCCAATAATATATTCATAACATGCTAATCAGTCTAGTTTTAGAAAGAGGTATGAATTTATGTTTCTAGTTCCTGGTTGATTTGGAAGAAATTGCTTCCACTGCATTTTTACTGTGTTTTCCAACACAAGAAATCATGTTGACTTAGTTGTTCATTGTTTTGTTGTCAGAATCTGTTTCCATCAATTAATGGCCAAAACTGCTTCTGATCTTAAAATGTGGAAAAAATGATGCCAATTGTGTCTGCTCTTTTACAGGCAAATTGACAGCTCTGGATCTTGCCAGCATTGGATTTTCCTCTGCTATCTTATTCCTTCCAAATGTTATCTGGCAGTATGTTACTAAGAAATTAGCCTGCCTCCCTACCTCTGACTGCCCAGATGGACATCTTAGAAAGCTAGAGGAAAGCAACTTGACAACTGGAAACCAGCCAGTTCTCAGGAAAGATGCATTGCATTGTGCATAAGGGACCAGAATGTTAAAGAATTAAAGGAACAGAAGGTGTCAATGCTGAAAGAGTACTGATTAACAAGGTGGCAAGTTCAAGGGGAACTATTAGTATTTAAGAATTTAGTGTGTTACATCCTAAAGTTTCATTTACACCCCACTATCAATAACCTGCATTAGACTCTGAAAAAAGAAAAGTAAAAGCATCAGAAGCTTGGTTATTCCTTTCAACATCAGCAATAATTTCTTGCTCATTTTGTATTTACATATTGGAATTTGGACTGATGGCCACTTAACAGTGTAAGAGCAGGCAAAATTAAAAAGGGATTAAAAAGAGTCAGTGTGGTATACTGGTTAAGAATGTGATCTGGGTTCTAGTCCCCACAATGCTCAAGGTGTGACTTTAGGCTAGTCACAGTCTGTCAAGCCTAACATACCTCAAAGGGTGGTTGTTGTGAGGATGAGAAGAGGAGGAGAATTCTGTAAGCTGCCTTGCATTCCTTGGAAGAAAAAAAGGCTGGCTATAAATGTAATCAATACATAAATGGGAGCATTACACTCACTAGACTTGCTGATTCTTGGGGTCAGTCTTTAAAGTCTTTGGTATTGCCATTGCTACTTGGCATAATCACAAAAGTTAGACTGTGTAGTGACTGGATACAGGTCCATGACACTGAATCCTAGTGACCTCAGTTATACCAATAATCCATAAACCACTAAAATTATAGTATATGAAAAAAGCATGTACTGAGAACTAGAACTCAATTCTTTGAGTTGCATGTACTGAGAACTAGAATAACCATTCCAGAGCAAGCACTAAGGAAGCATGATGTCTCTGTCTCAGCATCAGCGCAGCCATTGTTCAGATTCTTCAGTGCAACATACCTGTACCATATAAGTGGCTGGGGGCAGAGAGATGATGGTACCAGATCCTCCAATGGTGCCCTGCAACTGAGACTGCTGTATTCTCTTACAGGTATTGGCAAGAACCCTTAAAGCTCTGATGCATGATGGAAAGCTGTATCCACTGCACCTCTCATAAGTCCTTCCACAAGCCCCAAAGAACCATCAGAACAAGTGCTGGTGCTCTCGCAAAGCAAACCGCTTTTTCACTCCTATATCTAAAAAAGCCTAATATGGGAGTCTTTCCCATTGACTTCAGTGAAATGAAAACAATTTGTTTCCAAACACACTTGCTGTAGGGACTTTTCACATTTGGTAAATATTGGAATATTTTATATATATTGGGTATGTTGGAATAAAATGTGCATCCCTTAGTCGCATCCTTTACATTTATAATAACCATCTGTGTGAACATGTATCTGTCAGTCCTGCATGAAGGTCATGTTTTATGATTTCCCACTGACACAGAGCTTACCAATACCAGTGCAACAATTTCTTTAAATTCAGTCATCTACAATAACACAAATTAACAATAATTGAGACTAACAGACAGGGACTGGTCCTGTTCAGCTGGGAGGGGTCAATTGACTCTGTTACATTTGCTAAGAGAATGTTGCTTTCAGTGAAACAAGCACAGAAAGCATGGCAGTCCCAGAATTACTGATTCCTTGGGGAATCGGTACATAGTACTCCAGTGTTTGAGCACCAACTTTATGCACCAGGCCATTAGTATGTGGCATGAAATAATAATGATTTTTAATATGGCAAAAACAAAACATGGGTTTTAAATTCCAGTACTAAAGATCAGGCTGGTGTCATAAGCTGAGACGCAGAACAAAAATCCACCTAAATTGTTCAGAATTTAAACACTGGTTCTCATCCTTTTGGGACACTTTATGCTTTAGGCAGAGCTTTTCTACAAGGTTTTACACTGTATGTGTGCATATTATACCTCCAAATTGCCTCCAAGCTGACAGTCTTTCTGGTGCATTATGACTTTGCTGCCAAAGATATACCTAGCCAAATTAAAAACAATCCCAAAAGAAAAGAAAAAAAGAAAAGAAAAGAAAAGCTTCAGTGTGGCCTATTGTGAGACACCTTTGACCTTGCAGAACATATTCAAATATTAAAGCAAGAGTGCCTGTCATAGCAAAACCCTTTACAAATACTCCAGCATCCTTTTTGATAAATATGCTGTGTTTACCCTGTGATAAGTATACAACATTTTATATCCTTACTAATTTATTTGAAAGCCTTAACTTGCTAGGTTATCAATTCAATTACATTTTATAATGAAGAATGTTGAAATAAATCAATACCTAGAAAAATATTCTAAAGAACTCTGCAAAATAATCATGATTTTAAAAAAATAATAATCCATAGACCTCTATATGAAAAGGCATGACAGCCAAAACAGACAGACATATTAACCTTTTATAAATCCTTTGCATGTAATCCTTTAAAGTATTACTTCATGCAATTCTCCAAAAAAAGCAGCATATAACAATAAGTTTCTATATCTCCAAGTAGCTTTATTACTAAAAGCCAATACTAAAAGACAGCCTGAAAAATCTGTATGGGGGAGAAGCTCTATGCATGTAGGAGTATTAGATGGATTCCTTTGATTTGGATCATGTTATTTAGCGTTCATATTTCCAAATGTCTGGAAACAAACCTGGGGTGTGTGTATGTCTCTCTGTGTGTGCTTTCCTCCTTGTCACAGGGCACATGGACAAACCTTAGTGTTACATGGATATCTATTAGGCTGCTGTTCAGTAGTTTGGTGGTATTCAGACAATATTGAAACATTCCCAAATGAACTTTGCAGGGAGACATTTTCATTCGCAGCCTCCCTCCTCATGCATATTAACAAATGGTATGCAAGGCCTCATTTAATTCACTGATTTTACATTCGGATCACTTTCTCTTTTACAGCTATTTTTACCGGGCTTCATTAATCTTTGTTGAATACAATGGCATACATCTTTAATGCGGCCGCTGTCAAGTCATATTTCAGTAAGAGGTGCAAACTGAATGACAGCAAGCAATATTAATAAATTTAACATAGACTATATCAATTTTTAACAGAATGAATGTGGAAGCTAAATGTATTATTTTTCATTTAAATCATAGGGTTTATCACCAGTTAAGTAGCAGCGATTTCAGGAAACTTGTGACGTGCCATACAAATAGATTTACATCTCATTAATAAGTAAATTAGGCAAATGCCTTTCAAGTTCAGACAAGTACATAAGTGTAATCTCCATATTAAAGGAATAGTCTTTGATAAACCACGGAGGAATTGCAGCAGCCAACTATGTGACATGTTGCCAGAGCCTGAACCCTTCCACATTCCCACCTTTAATTATACTGGTTCATTACTAAAGAGATAAGTGTCTCTCCAGTTAAGATTCTATAAATGAACAGCATGAGGGAACCTCCCAAATCATTTTTGAAGAAACCATGAAAAGGTGGCAATGGTTATGAAGGGGGGAGGGCACAAATTATCACCTGCTCTCTTTTTTTCTTCTCTGTAGTATCATTAAAATATTAAGATGAATTCTTTTTAAAAATCAGAAAGAAATAGTCCATTCAAAATGCTGTTTTGTTGAAGAATGAAAAAGATTTGGGACAAAAAGAAGAGGAAGAAGAAAGGGAGGTTGTATGTGATTTTAAAAAAAAAAATCCTTCACAAATCCCAACAGATATAATTTGCTGCAAAATTTAAACCCAGCGAGAACTTGTCTGTCTGTGTTAAATAAAAAAGTTACGGTTGGTAGGAGACATGTTTTTGCAGTAGCTTTAGCGATTATAGGAAATTACATGCAAAGCCAGAGTTCTGATCCTAAGTTAATTTATAATTGGAAAAAACTTATTAATTAGCTATGGCATTCTAATTAAGAATTAGAAAAGTATGTGCTAAAAAGCCAGTCAATATTCCACTGACAGAATAATTTTTAAAAACCTGGTAGTTCTCTGTCCACTTTTTTTCTTGTTTTCTTTTTCTGGAATTACTAATTGCTAATTTGAACTAATTTAGATGGCAAAAGAAGAAGGGGACGGCAGAGGATGAGGTGGCTGGATGGAGTCACAGAGGCGGTTGGTGTGAGCTTGAGTGGACTCCGGGGGATGGTGGAGGACAGGAGGGCCTGGAGGAATGTTGTCCATGGGGTCGCGATGAGTCGGACATGACTTTGTGACTAACAACAACAACAACAACAACAATTTGAACTATCCTTTGGAATATACATATCTAAAGAAAGAAATATGTGTTACAAGAATGATTTCCTTTCTTTAAAAATGCTACAGTAACAATCATTTGGACTAAGTGGGACATATCTTTGGAAAGCAGGATACAGGCTGAGATTTGAATGAATGCATATGGATTCATGGTCCATCAGCACTGCTGTGAATGGGCAGAGATGCTCTCCAATATGATTGGTCATGAGAACATTTTACATATTTCATGCTGATGCAGAACATACAACAATATAGGCAAGGGTTCTTTGCCAAAGAAAGGCAAGGGTTCTTTTACTGTTGCTACCTCACACAGATTGCTGTGCTTGTGGAGTTGTGTATATTCCTATTAACAACATGCATTGATGTGTAGTGAGGGCCAGATACACTTGAAACTTTCTTCTCTTTAATTCCCTCTACCCTCTGAATACCTATTTTCTATACCATTATCAGAATGCCCCATTAAAACCTCCCCCCCCCAACACACACACACAGTGCTGGAATTTTCAAAACTAAAGTAAACAGATTATTTTACAACTACATACCCAAGAAAATACATACTAGCATTTTTAAAAATACTAACTGCATGTTAATTTTTTAATTTCATTCTTAAATTACCTTATGACGAACATTTGTCTTGATCTGAAAAAAAAATGAGAGAGTTAATATTATTATCTTAAAAACATTTTAAATATAAGTAGAATTGTACAAAAATGCTTTTCTTTTTACATCTGCACATCCCTCCCCTACAAAAGTACTATCTAAAAAATATTACTCATACCTGCATATTCCTTCATCAGTGTTAACCTTCCAAAGTGGTTCAAACATAACATTAAACCTAAGTTTAACATTACATGAAGAAGCAGTGATGAACTGTGGGACTGCAAGCTTCTTTCTCTCCTGATGCACTACTAGTCATTTTCTCTAAACCTGCTTGAAGGCAAACACCATTTTATCTGAACTGACAAACTGTGGTTTGTTTTTGCCCAGCAAAGCAGGCTTGTAGACCATCCGGTTTACAAAGCAAGTTCATAGGAATTTCCGGATTTTGGTGAAATGGGAAAAGGTGCATTATCTCCTGGTAGGCATGTCAAGAGGCATGTCATGAGCCTAGCTTGCTGGAGCTGGGGGTCAGACTAGATGGCTCAGGAAACCCCTTCTGACTCACTCTGTTTCTGTGTTTCTATGTCTCAGATCAAAACAAGAGACTGAAAATCACAGTATATGATAACAGAATGGAAAGTGATAAGGAAGACATCCCTGAAGCTCCTTACTGCTAGAATTAATTATTGAATTCATTGCATCATGCTGTAATGCAGGATCGGAGGACTTGTCCCCCCCCCCCCCCCCAGCTATTTTGGCCTACAGCACTCATTTTCCCTTGCCATTCCCTATGCAGGCAGAAATGTTGGAAGTTTTGGAACAAAACATATAGTGGATCAGAAATTCCTCATCCCAGATTTATTTATTCATAATAATTACATACTACTGCACATCTAAACAAACAGTTATGAATGATAAAAAGGTAAAAAGAATAAAACATTGTGTTTAACTACTGTACCATTCCAAACTATTCATGAAGGAAGGCTTCTTTGAATAAGATTGTTTCCAAGAGCCCGGACACAATGCAATGCTGGTGTTTCCAAACCTATGGACAGGAAGTTCCATAGAAATGGGCCCCCATGCTGAAGTATCATTTCCATGTAGATTCTCCTCTGGCCATAGATCTATGTGGAACTCTGCTAATTTCAGACATTATCGACCTAATGTCTAGGTTGATAAGGGACAGACTGCTTTCTCAAGTGTACTGGTCCCAATTGTTTAGTGCTTTATAGACTAGTTCCAAAGCCTTAAACCTGACCTGATAGCAAATAAGCAGCTAGTGCAGTTCCCCCAGCTTAATGAAAGGGGACAGCCCCTAACAACAGCTTAGCTGTTGCATTGTATCCTAGCGCTTGCTTCTAAAGGATAATTAGAAACATAGAAACATAGAAACAGAGCGAGTCAGAAGGGGCCTCCAGGGCCATCTAGTCTGACCTCCGGCACCAGCCGGCTCCGCTCATGACATGCCCACCATGTGCATGTCCAGCCTATCTTTGAACACCCTCACCGATGGGGCCTCAACGACCTCCCGTGGAAGCCCATTCCACGCCCTCGGGGTCCTAACTGTCAGGAAGTGCTTCCTGGCATCCAAATTGAACCTTGGCTCCCTGAGCTTTGCTCCATTGGAGCGCGTCCTGCTTTCCTCTGCAGGGGAGAACAGGCCTCTCCCCATCTCCATGTGACACCCCCTCACATACCTGTATGTTGCCAACATATCCCCTCTGAGTCTCCTCTTCTCCAGGCTGAAGAGACCCAGTTCCCTCAGTCTCGCCTCATACCCCATCCCCTGCAAACCAGCCACCATCCTTGTGGCCCTACGCTGCACTGACTCCAACCTGGCTATATCCTTTCTGTAATGAGGGGCCCAAAACTGAACACAATACTCCAGTTGCGGGCGCACCAGAGTCATGTAGAGTGGAAGTAATACCTCTCTTGATCTAGAAGCCACACTTCTGGCTATGCAACCAAGGGTGGCATTCGCCCTCTTGACCACCGCATCACACTGCTGACTCATGTTTAGCCTGCGGTCAACCAGTACCCTGAGGTCCCTTTCACAAGTGCTGCTCTCCAGCCACTTGTCCCCTAACCTGTACTTATGACAGCTATTCCTATGCCCCAAGTGCAAGACCTTGCACTTCTCCACATTGAACGCCATCCTGTTGTCTCCTGCCCACTTCCATAGTCTGTCCAGATCCTTTTGGATCTGGAGTACCTGCTTCTCAGTTGTGGCCACTGCTCCAGTTTTAGTGTCGTCTGCGAATTTGATCAGCAGACTGTTCACCCCTTCTTCCATGTCGTTAATGAAAAGATTAAACAGGATCGGCCCCAGGACAGAGCCCTGGGGGACCCCGCTTGTCACTGGCTGCCATCCCGACGATTCCCCGCTAATGGTTACCTTCTGCTTTCGGTCAGTCAGCCATGCCCTAATCCACCGGACAGTGCTTTGGTGTATCCCAAAACTCCTCAGTTTCTCCACCAGGATATCATGGGGCACTTTGTCAAAGGCCTTGCTGAAATCCAGGTATACCACATCCACTGCATCCCCTCCATCTAGCCATCTTGAAACCTTGTCATAGAATTCCACAAGGTTTGTCTGGCAGGACCTGTTTCTGCGGAAGCCGTGTTGTGTGGCTGTCAGCCTCCCTTCCCTATCTAGCATCACTAGATCTCTCTCTAATTCTATAATAGAATTAGAGAGATAATTCTATATAGAATTATTATAGAGATAATTCTATATAGAAAGCACAGCACTAATCCATTATTGAGGTTAGGAGTGTCTGTACTAGCAGATTCATTGTATTTGCTGGTGATCATACAAAATAACCAATACCAATCATTCTAGAAAAGGGGTACAAATCTAAACACGCTAAAGCTTTATTAAGGCTTAGGTAAATCACTCAGAATAGGGGAACTTCACCAGTTCAGCCTGACCCAACTCAGTGTAGGCAGAATCACCCTTACCTGTGAAAGAGGAATGAGCTACTCCTATACACAATTATACACAATCATACTATTGGCAATTGCATTTTGGAAAGGACTGCTTCCTACTGAACAAATACATCCACAGAGTGATGGTGAATAGTCTAGGAATGCTGATCCATTTCACAAGTGCCAGCTTCTGCACACATAGCTAAATATAACGAGCTCTTCCTACCTATCCCAATTTGTACAAGCCAGGTGATGCTTCTGCAAAAGTTCTCTTCTTCAGGACTGGTATTTTCAGGTATTTACCAAAGTTGCCACATTTTTCTATGCCTGCCTGTATTTTCCCCATCCCATCCCATCCCATCCCATCCCATCCCATCCCATCCCATCCTGAAAGTTTCAAACACAAATCAAGGTGAGGTTTATAACAGAAGCAAATAGTCTATCCTGGGGTTGGAGGAGGGCAGGTAGGCGGACCTTTGGATTGGCAAAGGGGTAAAGTCCAAGGTAAATCAGATAAAAGTGTCACTTCATAGCATGCCTACTTTTAAATAGGGTGTGGCATAGCTACTTGGAATATTTTTTCAGGGTCCTGTTCTACATACTTCATAAGTGAACATGCCTGAACCTTGTCTTGTGGAGTTTCTTATGGTAAGGTTTCCCCTTCATTCCCTTTGTCAGTAATAAGTGTTGTAGTATTCTACAGAGAATACTGGGGTTCTATGCATGTACAAGTGAGTGTTATTTTTTTTACTGCATGTGCAAAGCCCATTGCTAAGAAGGAAGTGGATCAAGAAATCCCTTTTTACATTGGAAACCTCTGGACAAAGAAGAATCTGTGTGTGTGCACTGAAGATTAGATATAAAAACAGTGCAGATGGGTATTGGTTCTTCCTAAAAATATAAATACATCTTGGATTTGCAAATATCTTCAAATATTATGTGATGATAAAGGCTTTGAAAGCAATTGGCTGAACTTATGTGATGCTATGGAATGTTCATGAACATTGTTGAGGTGAAAACAGGGGCAAGCAAGAAAATGTTCGGTTTTCTGTGAGAAAGGAGAAAGGTTAATTTAGCTGGGATTAAAACTTTACATAGGGTGTAGGAATTTGAGGTGCTCTTTTACGAAAATTTAAGTATTTAAAAGATGAGTGAAAAGATGAGGTAGGGAAGCTAGGACCATGAAATCAATAGATAAGTTGATGGAAAGAAGAGAGAGTGTATGGGCAGCAGATGTGAAAACATGAACCTAAGGGAAGAACAAATAGAAAAGAAACAGAGCTGAAGAAAATGAGAGAGAAAGCAGGGAGTTCAGAAAATGAAGGTGGACTACAAGGAAAGCAGCAACATAAGAAGATATTATTGCTGGTAAGAAAGCAGCCAATAAAAGGCTAGCTGAAGTAATCATGTCAGAATAAATGCAGGGTTGGAAAGGAAGTATTTGAAGAAGCTGGGTGGTGGGAGCATGGGATAGAGTGCACTAGAAAACAGGCGAAGCCTTATTTCTAGTTTAGGAGATGTGAGGAGTTGGAAGATGGAAATGAATGGCAAGGAAGCTTTGGAAAGTGGAGAGAGGTTAATACAATTTTTTAAACTATATAACAACAATGTACCTCTACTGGAGCAATAAGGGGCAGAAAGCGATAATTGAAAACTGAATTTAATTTATTAATTAAAAGTTATTAAATAATAAACTTCAAGCTACTGACATAACATAGAATAGTATGATATACAAACTTCTTTCTATTTATAAAACTTTTTTATATTGATGATGAGACTATCTTACACAATTTTTTAAGCGTGTAGTCACAGTCAAGAAATGTCTGGATATGCTGATTTGACTTCCATGAATCTGATCAACTCAATGTTTGTAGATCCAACATATGGATGCCACTCCTAAAGGTTATAATTGTATGAATTTTGCTATACTATTTTACTGGAGTTAGTACATAAGGATTGTCAAACCATCTGAGACAGTGGTTTCATCTCTCTCACTACAGCAATGTCAGTAAACAGCTAGTGCCTGATGTCTCAGACAGAGGACTTCACATGCAGTTCAAGACTCAGGAAAGGAATTAAATATAACACTGCATCTGAATACTATCTCAATGACCTAGATTAGTGGAAATTGCACAAGGTATTGAAGAGAATGCTTCAGAGAGGGCAAGGAATAGATGATTCCTTAATCATGCTTCCTGAGGTCAGCAGATGATACAGAGTAAAAGTAAATCATATTGGAGCTTGCCCAGCTGAATGTAATAGAGGACTTGGAATGGCAGGAGAAATTCATTCAGTACACAGTAACACACATTTACTTAATTTTACACCTTTAAACCTATATATGAACTAATCTCAGCTCTCCTTTGAAATTCTCAAAATTTTGCAATGCAGTTCTCAAAGTGTACAAACATGCATACATTTAGAAAATGTGTATATTATTGAAAATAACATTGAAATGCAATTATATTAGGAAAATCACTTGCAAAATTGTGTGGCTAAGGAAAAATACATACAAACCTGAATGCATTTAAGAGAAAAAGAAAGAGAGAAATGTTCACACATTTTAATACAAGCTTTAAAAAAAATCTCAGAGTCTGGGATACACTGAGTTCAGGACTAGAAATATTCTTAACATTCAGGATGGACCAAACTTCAGTTGGAAAAATGAGTTACTGAAAGAAGTCAAGAGTGACATATTCTCCATGTGTAAAGGACCAACAACTATATCTCAGCTTCTTGATCATGATATAAATGAGAAACACATATTCATTCATGGATATTCTGATAGAATTAATTTTTCTGATGATTCAGGACCAACTCATGGTTTCAATTTTTAATATTTTTGTACCTGAGTTTAAATGCCTCTGCATAATCCACTAGAATGTGTCATGAGAATCACCATCTTCATGGGAATTACCACACACAAAGTCACATTTTATAGCAGAACTCAAAATGTGAACCAGAAGGGCCATTGACAAGTGTGCCTCTTTATCCTTGGGTTAATTCTACTGGATTAAATTTGGCTGTGGACAGAGAAGAAAGAGATGATTATCATAGACATACTGATCTCCCTGGCAAATGTAACATCCATGCTATTTTTTTTATTTTAGATACCAGATGCAACCCAAAGCA
>JAIXND010000756.1:36638517-36658517 GCA_023646645.1 Varanus salvator macromaculatus | reverse complement strand
TCATGCTGAGTGAGAGAAAAGACTCAGCTGGAAAGAAAGTTATCTGGAAGAGCTTCAGTATTTCTCTGACTAAGTTTTAAAGGGCTGTTTAACAGTAAAACATAATGATGATGATCATATTGAGCTGCATCCCCCAACCCACACAGAAAGATAGAGAGAAGTCTTGCAGAGAGTATTACTGGAACATCGCTTTTTTCCAACAATACTATCAGAGCACGAAGTAACAGTAGCTCTCTGTACATGATTCCTTCCTTATTCATAATACTGTATGCAGTTTCATGATCCACACTTCAAGAAGCAGTATGACATGTTGGGAAAATTCCAAAATAATTAAAGTTCTAGAAGGCAACATCTTATAAAAAAAGCAAGTAGGTACTACGTAGCAAAATGAAAAGGAAAAAGTGAAAGTAGTGAACCATTTTAGGGGAAATATGCTGACAGTTTTTCTGACCATATGATGCTTCTTTATAGTGGGTCAAATGATTGGTCCATCTAACTGAATACTATCTCTTCTGGAAGTGGCTCTCCAAGCTTCTCATCAGAGAAGTTTTCTGATCCTGTTATTTTGTACTATTTCTTAAATGGATGCCAAGGATTTGGATGGGGAAGCATTTCATTCAGTTTGCATTTTGGTAAGAACTTACCACATTGACACTTCCTGAATCAATATATGAGCAGTAAAGTAGTTAGCCTTCAGAATTTTGTGATGCCATTCTCTTAGGAAAAAATGCACTGCATATTTTATTTATTTCATTCCACTTATATGCCACCATATAACCTGAAGGTTCTCTGGATTCTCTGTAGCATACAAATGTAGAAAACAGCACAGTCAATAAAACAGATTAATAAGTTATAACCATCTTGCATAATAAAAGTATAAAGCCACACACAGCAAGACAAAAAGAACCAATAAATTAGCAGCCAAAAATTAAATAAATCAACAATTTTTAAATTATAAATTAACCAAAACCTTGTTTCAACAACAACAACAAAAAAAAACTAGGCACCTAAAGGAAAACAGAATTGATGCCAGCTGTACGTCCTTGGGGAGCAAATTCCAAAGTCTGGGCGCTACTGCCAAAAATGCCCCCCTCATAGCCCTTTCCCTGTTAATCTCAGTATGGGGGAGATATTCGGAGAAGGACTTCAGTGCAGGATCTAAGTGGCTGGGTAGGAATGTATGGAGAGAGGTTCTCCCTCAGGGACCCTGGTCACAAGCCATTTAGGGCTTTATATGTCAAAGGCAACACTTTGAATTGGGCCCAGGATTGGAACAGGCAGTCATTGCAGTTGATGGAGGACTGCGTAATGTGTTCTCACTGGTCAGTCCCTGTAAACAGCTGCACTGCCTTGCTCTGTATTAGTGTCTAGACCATTTTCAAAGATAGCACCATGTAGAATGCATTACAGTAATCCAGGTGAGAGGTTGCTGTGGCATGGATCACTGTGGCAAGGCTCAACCAAGTTTGAACTTAGCTGAAAGATCAGCAAAGGCTGAAGAAAGGCATTCCTGGCCACTAGCCCACCTGAGAGACCAGGAAGACCTTGGGGTTTAGGAACAGTCCTAAGCTACAAAGCTTATCCATTAGAGAGAGTGCAACCCTATACAGGAGAGGTAATTTTTTTCTTAGTTAGAATGAAGGGGTGCCCAGCAACAGTACCTCTGTCTTGTCTGGATTCATCTTCAGTTTAT
The DNA here is from genome assembly GCA_023646645.1 of Varanus salvator macromaculatus. NCBI lineage: Eukaryota > Metazoa > Chordata > Lepidosauria > Squamata > Varanidae > Varanus > Varanus salvator. The sequence continues at coordinate 36,656,824 of JAIXND010000756.1, read as the reverse complement.
AGGCCCCATGCAGCCTGTTACCAAGTTCAGGCCCTGGTCCAGGACAGCCACTAGCTCACCTGGGTCAGATGAAAAAGCTAGGTTATAGCTGGGTGTCATCAGCATACTGATGATCTTAAAAAAAATATGCACAAGAATGCATATTAAATACATATTAAAAATCAAACAAATCTCAAACTGCTGAGGAAACAGCATGGAACAAAGTTAGGATGAAAAAATTGAAAAACAGAATGATGGATGATATTCCTATCATTGGTGGGGTTTGAATGTAGACTTTTCCATCTGCAAATTATGTTATGTTCCTCAGATGCACTCCTTCCAAAATATGCTGATATTTTAAAATGTTCAGAAGGAAGAAAGGGAGAATCATTTATTTTTACTACTCAATGTAGGGTCTCAACTTTTTTAAAACACTTGAACCCTCTTCCCAGGACAGTGAGGTGAGTGGGTATGATGGCAAGATAAAGGCACTCCATATATTCCCAGAGACCTTATGACATTTTATCATACATCCTGGTTTGGTGAGCCAAGCATTAAAAGCAGCTTCCAAGCCTGAGCCCTTGTTTAATGTATCAATACTTTTGTATTTCAAAAGATTTTGATTAAACATTTGGCCGACTTCTTAATTAGAAGTGTATTGTTCTTAGGGAGGCTGTGAAAATACATTTCTTAGAAATGCAGAAAAAGAGAATATAAAACCATCTACTAGATATGCTTTAAGTAGAAAGTATGTGTAAGTTTAATCCAAAAGTGTGAAGGGTATTTCTGAGGAAGTTTTCTTAGTCTGTGAAAAGTGCACACCATTCTCTAACACTTTGTGGATTTTTCCCAGAGTTTAACCTAGCTATTAGACTTGATTCCTGCCTGTGTATATTTAAATGTAAATGTTTACAAAACATTGCCAAATCTAAATGTTGAATGGCCATGTGACTTCCTTTACAAAGGAACTTCCTCTGTTTGAAGGACTTTCAGAGGATGATAATCTGTTTCATTGAAGACAATGTCTGAAGTCTAAATCCAGATTTCTAAACCAGTCCAAATCTGATTTAGAAAAGTTCAGCAGTTAGCATCTGGAAAGTGGACTGAGAAGGCACATGACATTCTTGCTCACAATCTTCTTCAAGATATATATATTTCTATTTAAATATAGCAATTATTTCTCATTGTACAAGTATACATAACCATTAGAATATGCAAATTCTATGTAAATACATTTTCCCTTTTCTGCTTTTTTTGGCCATGAATAAATGGCCACCATATCTGAGTTAGAGTTCTAATTCTACTTTATACTATTGTCATGTTTTAGAATATGGCAGTCCTCTTTTGCATAGAGAAAAAAAATCTGTCATGGAACTCTCATGGAATACTACATGATACTACAGAAATCCAACAAGCAACCACAGTTGTCTTAGTTCCATAAAATAGTTCCATAAAAGCAATAAATGCAGCATATATATTGTTGGTGTGTGTGCAATCAAGCCATCTCTGAGTTATGGCAATCCTATGAGTGAAAGCTCTCCTGACTGTTCTATTCACGACAATCCCTACTTAGCTGTTCTAAAATCAAGCCTGTGGTTTCCTTTATGGAGTCAATCCATCTCTTATTAGCCTCCCTTTTTTCTTCTGTCTCAAACTTTCCCTAGCACGGCGATTGACTACTCCAGGAAGTCTTGCCTTCTCATGAGATACCCAAAGTATGACAGTCTCAGCATATATATTATATGATAGCCTATCATTTCCAAATTTGATCACCTGGAACTGGGTACACATAAGGATAGATTTGACCAGTGCTTTTTTTGTAAGAAAAAAGGTGCCAAAACTCATGAAATTATTTACCTTTTACACATAGTCAGTCACTGCACACACACTCACACACGTCAGTTGTGTAACGAAACATAACGGTCGCGGTCTACAGTAAGCACTCAGCGTGCGACCACATGACCAATCACAAGTCGAGCAGCGCCACAAGCTGAGCAATGCCATCACAACTAGTGTGGACAAAGTACGCATGCATCGGATTTGACACACAAGCAGCCCGCATGCACCGTTTTAATCATTTTGCTGCTGACCTGCTACACTCAACAGGGTGATTCAAATCCACATGGACCAAACATCAAATTTTCAAAAGTTACTTTTAAAACTTGGAAAATTTGTTGAAAAAAGGTGCCAGAACTCTGTTCCAGTGCATTCTATGACAAAAAAAAAGCACTGGCAGTTCAGCTGCATTTGAGAGATGCATCTGAAAAACATAAATAGTGTCCCAGAATTAAGTCTGGATTCAACTCCTCATCTAGTCATGAGATTCACTTATGATCTTGAGCCTGCCACCATCTCTGAGCAAAGCCTTCTTCACAGGTATCTGTGGGAATAGAATATGGTGGGGAACATGACAATTTAGACTATCAAGTACCCTAAAGGAAGGTTTGGATAAAAGAAATATACATAACATATCTGGATGTTAAGAGAGAACTATTTTGCAGTAGTGAGATATGTACAAAGAAGATCTGTGACTTTTCTATTCAGCTGCTACGTCTGAACTCTAAAAGAGAAAAAGTAAGAGAATGCATGGGATTTGCTGTATTTACAGGTCACATTTTTACTTACTTTTATAAATCTAAGTCAAACCCTACTCATTATTCGAATAGAGGCTTTTAATCCAGTAATGCATATTTAAGCAGTACTATTAAAAAACAATGTGCCAACTGCCATTGATGTGAGATGTAGGGCATTGCTCCTTTGAACCCATTATGTCACTGGACCTGTTAAATTTAGCTGTTTCTGTTACTCTTAATTGGGTTGTGCAGCATGGAGCAGTAGAGATTGGTCTCGGTTAATGCCATGAATTATAATAATCATATTCTTTCCACAGAACAGACCCATAACAGTGCTAACTGCAGGAACTCAAATAGTGGTCAGCTTAAAAGTGAGCTGAAAAGGTTGTGTTACTGTAATTTGATTTATGTTTTTAACATCAAATAAATATGCTTTAATGGATCTGCATTCAGTCTGTTTATTTACGCCACTACACATTGCTGTGTTCAAGTTCTTTCCCCTTCTGTTAATAATATTCATTTTGAATAGTTCTATTTGGTCTGATCTCCTGACATGTCAGAGCATTTTTCCCTTGCTTAAACATCAAGATCCAGTAAACATCTGTGTATCTTTAACTTTGCTGTTGGTTGGGTTTGTATCAAACCAGAAAAGAGACACTTGGACAGATTGCTAAATAAGCAAGGGGCAAAGCCCCTCTCAACTTTTTAAATATGATGTGGAGCCACTACAGGCAATGTGGGCTGCAACTTAGCCTGGCCAAAGACCACTGGTCTCTGTACCCTGGCTCTACCAAACACTGGCTTAGTGAACTCCACCCTTAGCCTCTGGCCATATATTAAATTTTTCACTTCAGTAGTTGCTAAGACAATTTATTGGTAGTAGCCTCTCAATAGTGTATTTTAGTAATGGTAATTGCAACTAAGGGCCAAACTAGAGTGGATGTCAAGTGTTTCTTTGCACTTTACATACTTTTTTAAAAGATGCAAATAGCATTTTCTAATGGAAGGAAAGCACTGATAGGATTGTGGCAAGTATGGAGGCAAAATTTAACACTTTGCTCCCTAGCCAAGGATGTGAAAAAAAACTCTGAATGGCAGCATTTCTGTAAGACTCTCCGCTGCAGCTGTCTTTTCATTGGGAGAAATTTTTCTTACAGATACAAATGAAAAAAGGACAAAGAAGGCATTTGAGAACCACGTTTACTTAGTTTTTTTTTTAAATCAGATGATGATGAGTGTCCTATGATCAGTAATTGCCTGACACCAGTCATAGGCAATAGGAAGCCCTTGATCTTATCATTCATGCATTCTGTGTGGCTCTAGGAACAGGGAAAATGAAGCATTAATCCAATTAAAGAGGTTATTTTATTTGTTTGTTTATTTAAAACATTTGTATGCTGCCCATTGTGTCACAGCACCTCTGGGAGGCTCACAACCACAAGATAAAACACAATAAAAACAATGATAAAATACAGCAAACAAAACAAAACGAAGGTCTTATGGTAATTAGTTATTAAAATGTTTAAAAAGGAAGGTCTTCACCTGTTGCTGAAAAGAAAGTAGAGCACATTCCATATATGGGGAGCAGCTGCAGAAAAGGCCCTCCTCCTGGTGGCCATCCCTCTCACCTCCTTAAGGGATGGCTTACACAGCAGGGCCCCCTGCAAAGATCTTAAAAGCACATATGGGTAGGCACATACGGGTGCAGGCTCTCCCTAAGATAGCCAGGGCCTAAGCTGTTTAGGGTTCTATATGTCAACATAAGCACTTTGAATTGGGCCTGGGCCACAATTGGTTACCATTGAAGATCTTTCAGTATAGGTGTTATGTGGGATCCGGTCACCAACCAGGTGACCATATTCTGCACCAGTTGCAATTGCCAGACTGTCTTCAAGGGCAGCCCCATGTACAGCACATTTCAGTAATCTATTTTGGAAGTTACCAGTGCATGGGTGACTGTTTTCAGGGTCTGTCTGTCCAGGTAGGGAGGAACCTGGTATATCCTCTGCAGCTGGAGGAAAACACCCCTGGACACTGAACTCACCTGATAAGGGACAAACCTGGGTCTAGGACCACCCCAAGACTGTGGACTCTGTCCCTTTGGGAGAGTGCAACCTCATCAAGGACAGGGCAATGCCCTTCCAACCTGTCAGATGAGCCCCCTGCACAGGTCATCATATAGGGCAAGCAAGGCTGTCTCTGTTCCAAACCCAGGCCTAAAGCCTGACTGAAATGGAACCAGATAATCCATATCCTCCAAGAGTGCCTGCAGATCCCTGGCTGCCACCTGTTCTGACACCTTGCCCCAAAAGGGGAGATTAACAATGGGCCAGTGGTTATCCAGTACCCCTGGATCCAGGCCTGGCCTTTTAAGGAGTGGTCCCACTATTGCCTCCTTTAAAATGACAGGGACCACTCCCTCTCCTAATGAGGCATTGACAGCATCCTGGACCCAGGGCCGAACACCATCAGATCTCCCAATCAACCAAGATGGGTAAGGGTAAAGGAGACGTGATGAATTGGACAGAGCCAAGCACCTTGTCCACATCCTTGAGTCTCAATAACTGAAATGCATCTTCAATAACTGGACCGTTAGACAGGGCACTAGACACATTCAAAGACTGCATTGCACAAATGGCACAGTTAAGCTCCAGGCAGATCCAAGTGATTTTTCCCTCAAAGTGCAAAGCAAATTTGTCTCACAGAGCTGTTGAGGGCTATGGGGTCTCATCTGGATTGTAGGAGGCCCCAGACGCTCAAAGAAGCTCACTAGGACAGCACTGCAAGGAACAATAAAGGAGGCAAAGTATCCACACTTTGCCTGCTTTATCACCACTAAATAGGCTCAATAATGAGCTCTTAAATGTGTTTGATTGGACTCGACATGGGACTTCCTCCACCTGCATTCTAGCTGTCTCCCTACCTGCTTCGTTGCCCTCAGCACATCATTATACCACGGTGCTGAATGGGCTCATTGGGGAGAGAGAGGCCACTTGAGTCAATAGACCAAGCCATTTCCCTATTCCATAAGGCAACTTGGGCATCAACAGGAGCACCAACCATATCAGCCAGATATTCCCCCAAAGCCCTTTGGAAGCCAGCAGGATCCATCAGACTTCGAGGGTGGATCATTCGAATTAATCTGGCACCCATGCAAAGAGAGGAAAGAGGCAACAGCATAAACTTAACCAGGTAGTAGTCTGACCATGACAAAGAGATAGATGTTAATCCCTCTATATCGGAATCCCCACACCTCTGTCCTGTAGAATACACCAGGTCCAGAGTGTGACCTTTCCTGTGTGTCAGGCCAATGACATGTTGAGGCACCCCATGGTTGTCACGGTGGCCATGAAGTCCTCAACTGTCCCAGATAAAACAGTCTCAGCATGGAAGTTGAAATTCCCCAGGGCCAACATCCTGGGGGTTCTCACAGCCAGGTCCAAGACCACCTCTGTCAACTGAGGCAGGGAGACTGATAAAGCACAGCAGGGTGGTCAGGCCTTTTCTGCCATCCTTGGGCACTGTCCAAGCACACTGCTCAAGGGTGCTGCCCTGTGAGCCAGCTGGAGAAAAGGGTCCCATACTGGAAGGCCCCCCTCACAGCAGCCTCTTTGCTGCTTTCTCCCACTCAGCGGCTACAGGCGAGGAAGGTAGACAGGTGAGGTAGGCGGTGCGGAGCATGGCTTGTCAACCCCGGTGGCAGGTGGTGTGCCTGCATTCAGCCAGCCACAGGCAGGCAAGCAGGCAGGCTTAAGCAAAGGGCAAAATCAGTCATTCCTTTTCTTTTTCTTTTTGGTAACCATAGACCCTTGTCTATGTGCCTTGGTTTGGCGCATGCTTCTTTTAAGTTCTGGTCTCAGTCACTGGTATCTGTATTCATATTAGTAACAGCAACTCAAAAGGAACAAACCAGTGTGCTTATTCATGCAACTTAATTGCCTCCACTTCCGACTCTTTCCTGAGTTATAACTGAGTTGTCAGTGGAAGGCCAAAAAAGTTTTATATTTGGCTATTCAAATATACAACCTAGAGATGAAGGATCTGGTTGATTCACGATTGACTACAGGAGCAACTGAGCTCTGTGAACTAGCATTCTGGCTTGTTTATGGTAACCCAGGTTAAAAACACCTTGATTTGCCATGGTCAGGGCCAGTACTACCATTAGGCCAACTGGTCAGCTGTCTAGGGCACAGAACTGACCTGAGGGGGACAATTGTATACAGATTAGTTTCCTGAAAAATGTAACTGACAATTTATATTTTTTTAATTTTAAGATAAATACCACAACAGTGTTATGGAACATGTTTAATTATACAGTCTTATAACAGAGAGCCTGGCACCAATCATGGCCGTGATGTGCAAACTTAGCCAGTATAAGTCAGCTTCCCGTGTGCTTTCTTAGTATAACCCTCAACTGAGATTGGAGGAGATGGAGCATAACAAGTCCCCCAAACAAAGGCAGCTTTTAAAAAAATTAAAAGAATATTGAGATACAAAACTTGTAGTAATTGTAATAACAACTGGGGTGATGAAAGAAACAATGAAAGCAGTTTTGTAATAACATTAGGAAAAACAAATAATTACCTCAGCCACTTTATTGCAAAAAGTACAAACTGCTCTGAAAAAAAATTATAATTATTCTGAGTGGGTGGAAATAAGCCTGGCACGTATTATTTTCTGAAGTAAAATGTAAGAGAGAACAGATGTTGTGATTACTGACATTTCTTTTTGATCCATATCTCCATATATATGACCCATTGCAAAAATTTCTTAGCAAAACATTTATCTCAGAGTTATTATCAAGTTTTTCCCAAGCATATTTGGAGGAAGAACTAGGTCACTATTCTGAAATGTCAGGGTCTGCAAAAAGCAAAGGTGAAAGGGGTGGGTGGCAATGAAATCTGAGTAAAAAACCATAAATGTAAAGAAACACCAGGACTTCTGGACTGAGGTGGAATGAGAAAAATGACTAAAAGATAAAGATAGGCAACCAAAATCTGGAAGTAATTATGGTCAAGTGAAGACAACTGAATTCCTTATTACCTTGGTGGATATCTGTAAGGCAGTTTGGGGAGGTAGTTTGGTAAGGTTTACTTTTTGGAGCTTAGCAACATAAATTTGTTGTCACTGAACTATTAAATAAAAGAGACACATGTTGGCAGAGAGTGTGCAGCATAGGGATGGAACTGATTAAGGGACAGCCTATGAAATAATAGTTTAAATAGGCCCTCTGCAGGATTTTAATATCCCATGACAACACTCAATTGTCAAATTCAGCTAGAGTGTCCAGGATGCTACTAAAATTAAGCCAGAAATTCCTAGATTTATTCTATTTTCCCTCTTCAGTCAAGCACAGGAAATGCCTGTAAGCTATGAGAATTTAAGCACGAAATAAGAAACTGGGGTGGCAGGTTGGGGAAGGATGGTCAACTTTTTTTAATGCAATTTCTGCCATTAAATCTACAACAAATGTCTCTCACCTACACACAATAAGAGGCAATGTGGGATTTTAATTGGGCTATTGGCTTTTCTTCATTTGATTTAAACCTGGGTAGAATTTCAAACAATAATACTGGAACACCTGGTTAACATGTTGGATGATATGTATAGCTGTAAATGGTGGTTTTAATAGGTGCTCACTGGGGAATTTAAAAGGGTCCCATTGCTCAGGTGGCAAATTTTAAAAAAGTTCATGAACTACTGGGATTTTAAACGTGCTCTCCTGAGTTTAATATGCCTCAAAGAATGTAATTAGATAATTTGTTCAAAGTTGTCCCCAATTTGTGAACAGAATATCTGTGACCATGTTATACCATAAAATGCCCTGATAGAGAATTAACCATAACTTTATATTTTATACTGATTACAACAATCAATTTAAATGAAAAGCAGTAGTTATTGAAATCTGATAATCATCATACCTTACAGGTTTTACATTTATACACTTTAAAAAAGAAAGAAATACATAACCAGTTCAGAAACAAAATATAGCACACATACTTTATATGTATATTATATAAACATTCTATTTTAACTGTAAGAAACTGGAAAGAAAAGTAGGTGCAATACTTCTTTTTAATCTTTAAAAAATCATTGAGGGGAAAGAGAATGCAAAACTTAACTCAAGTTATTTGCAGCTTGTAACATTTCTGGTCTCTTCATGGGCAACAGTGGCAAATTGTGGGTTAACTAATCAATTCACAACTTCTAGACTGTATACTTAGTTCATGCCGCTATTCTTTTGCATAATCTACTTCTGATTGGCCTTTGTGATATGCAATTCCAGTCACTGAGTTATTCATGGCTTAAATAACCCAATGTTAACCAAACAACTAGTTGCATATTATGAAATAGCCTTGGATCCCTCTGATTAGAAACAGATACTACAAAGTGGCAGCAGCATGCACCAGGCATGTGGCCCTGGGGATATTTGCCAAAATGAAAGAGGCCCTTAGCTGGATGATGCTGAGCTTCTATGGGGAACTACCTGTTGCACAAGGAGAGGATTTTGATTTCAGTGAGGGGAGGGGTGACTAACAGCACAATCCTATGTATATTCCTTTAAATTAGACAGAAGTGGACATAAGTGAGATTACTTCCACTTAGATATGTGAAGCAGTGCAACCTAATCCACATAAATGTTAGGGTACTAGAGGAAGTAGGTTGTTGTAATTGCTTTTAATCAATTGGATGCAGGTACCAGCTTTCTGTACAATTAGCACTACTTGAAATAGTTCAAGTTAGTAAATTGAGATAATCAAAAGGAAGCATTTATACATGTATGTACATGTGCACATAGTAGGAAATAAGGAGTGCAAGTTGCTAGGCATTCATAAAGCAGTGAATGCAAGCAGTAAGAAATTATGTTATTACATTTTATTATTACTGCAAAAGAGCAGAACAACCAATCTACATAAATACAACTGAACAAGGCAATATATATTTTAAAATCATAATGTAATTCTGATTGTGTATTAATGCAGTGGAATAGCTAGTGGACATTTCTTCAGTGCAAATTAATATTTAGGAAATAGTTGGAGTTCTTCCTTGAATGTTTTGTATTGAGGTGGGTATCAGAAGTACTTGGAAAGTAATAACTCTTCCAAGCTTCCTCCAAAAAGCTGTCAATGGAAACAGCTTATGTTAGATGTGTGTGAAGGAAAAACAGCAGCAGCCTTGGCAGCAGACAGAGGGAGAGGGAACCAAAAGCTGACAAAGGAACCTAGGAGTCATATTGAAGGTGTAAGTCACTCTTTCTTCCTTTGCCTTTCTTTCTTTATTTGGAGACCTGATGGGTATTTACTGCCTGGTGGGTGTGTGCTCGTTGCATCCAGCTAGTCACTTTGCTGTACTTGTATCTTTGTGAATAAAGTAAAGATTATAAAAGATCAGAATGACCTGCCTGCTCCGTTGCCACATTTCATCGCTGCAGACCAGTGCGAGTGCTAGCTGCATCCTCCCCCAACATGCTCCATCTTGTCTTTGGTCGGCACTGCATTTCATTGGTGCCACCAAGGAAGCTGGGAAGGAGAGGGACAGCTCAACAGGCACCAGCTGGGAGCAGGGAGCTGTGCTGTGCCCGCTCCCCGGCTGGGCCCCCAAAGGCCAGGTCTTTTGCCTGTGGACACTGCCAAGGGCAGTGGCCTTGGGCAGCAACTGAAGGGCAGATGCCAAAGGCCACCACCCGTTTGCAGGCCCATTTGGGCTAGCCTGTTGTGTTGTAGTGTAGGGGAGATGTTGAGGTGGGGTTGTGCTGATAGTATTTTCTTAGTTAATTGTGATGGTTTGAGCAGGAAAGGGGTCTAGTAGTATTTAATGGTTTAATGCTCTGTATTATTGTATTAAGTAACTTTGTTGGTTTTGTATTGCTATGCTGCTAATACTGCATTTACACTTTTATTTGTTATGATTATATTACTGTATCTATATTGATATTGATTTTTGCTATTGTTAACTTTTGATTGTATCACTGTATTAATTTTTATCTTGTCTTGTTGCAAGGCACCCAGAGAGCCCTATGGGCTATGGGGCAGCATACAAATGTAATAAATCAAATCACGTCACCCTCTCCTCCAAAAGAAGCCAATCCAGGCTGTGTAGTCACTGCAACTTCTTACTGGGAAATAGGGGGCATGCTATGATGTTGATTTTTGGTCCTGAAAAGGGCTCTCTTCCTGTCCAGACTAGATCACCTAAAAACAACTCCACTTTAGATATCTTGTAAGAGGGTTCCACAAGCTGGATGCCATAATAGAGAGAAAGAAAGGTCTCTCATCTCTCAACCAGCTACACATCCACAGTAGAAGGAACATAGAGTTCCTTGTGCCATGTCCAACCCAGTAGCATGCAGGCGGCCATTCCTAAGTTCAGTGTGAAACTGCTGACATATTCAACTAAGCAAGCATCAAGCAACTTTGAATTTTCAAAAGCAGTTCTAGATTAGATACTGATCTATCCACAGTGGTTAAATGTACTAATGAAATGTTTTACTAATAAGGAAAAAAAATAAGATTGTTGAATGGTGGCTATCTCAGCAAGTCTCAGTGGGTTCACTTTCTGCAAACTGTACCCATGGAGAGAGCTGTTAAAAGGCCTTGAGCTAAATCCGAGAGAGAGAGAGAGAGAGAGAGAGAGAGAGAGAGAGAGAGAGAGAGAGAGAATTTCATTGGAAATCGTGACTACATGATGATAAATTCTGTACAAAGTCAATGAATAGGACTTATTTCAGACTGTAGAAGCATAGAATTGCATGCTTGGACTATTGCTGGTATCAAGACAAGGTACAACTTATTTGTCTAATGGGAAGCCTGAGAGAGAAAAAGTAAGGGCACAAAGAAAGCAAACTGTTGCAACAATCTTTAAAAATCTGCAGATGTGGTTTTATTACTGTGGTTGTAGATTTTAAATATAGAGAGGACAGTGCCTCCCCTTTCTCCCCCTCCCTCACACACATGCACACACCAATGATGTGGAAGAATCAAGAGAACTACAAGAGATAGGAAAAGGAAGATTAGGGCTTGAGTGGCAACAGCTGCTACCAGTGAGTAGTGAGGTAATGGTGAAGTTCAATCTTCAAATAGGGCTTGAAAAAAGCTCGTTTGGAATCATTTCTGTGCATGTCCTATATATGGTGATAAATTGAAAGCATTTATTACATAGTCAATTGGAGATGTTTCTTCCATGCTTAATAATTTCAGTGAGACACCCAATAACTCAAGGACCACTTCATCTCATATCTATGTTTCTGTATTGTCTGTGCTGTATTTGTATGTGCTGGCTCCTGGGCACCCCAATCTCACTCAAAGACCCCAACCCTTGCAGAGAAAAGGGGGTCACTTCTGATTTTCCAGCTCAGACTAATAGCCACAGCTATTTTTTATTTTGTAACACCATTGGCCTGAGGACAGGTGCTACACTGCCTGGTTCTGACACCAGGCTGACTCAGAAGTGGTTCTACTACAGGGGGAGGCTCTAGAGTGTCAGGAATGTTCACACTCTTTCAGTTTTGAATCTGAAGTTGGTGCCCTGCCAGGAAGAGGTGACATCAAAGAATCTCACCATTTGGTGTAGGTGCCATCTCTGGCACTTCCCTTGTGAAGGTTTTGTCTATCCCCGACAAACTCCAGGCCCACAGCTGTTATCCTCCCTCAGCCCATGGCCTTGGAGGCCACCTGTGTCAGCCTGATATACCTCTTCTGTTACAGGGGATATTGCTGCAAATCCAAGTAGGAAGCAATATTGCCAGCCCTGTTTGCTCAGGAGCATTCTGTTTATTTGTGAAGCTGCCCTTCTGCCTTGAAACCCCATCCCTTCTTTGTCTTCATTCATTGTCTTCATTCATTCAACATTTGTTCTGACTCTTGTAAACTGTGTGCATGATTAAGACAATGTTAAAATATCCCCACTTTGTATGATTCTTTGTAAACTCTTGCAGACTATCTACATGCAATTATCCTAGATATTCAAATAAACTGTATTTTTTATTGTACAGTCCCAGGATGCCTGCTTTCTCTGGGCCTTGACAGTTTTAATAAAATAACTGTACTTCACAGGATTGTCTTGAATTCAATAACCAGAAAAAAAGAGGGAAGGGGCCAGCTCATGAAAGTGAGCACCTTTCTGGCAATTTGGAGTGAGAATGGGGATCAGTGCCCCCACACAGCCCCAACCGGACATCCTCCCACCTGTTCTTACCTCCCATGTTATGCTTCAGAGAGATAGCAAGGAATCAGCTGAAGTACACAGCCTTCAACTGTCCAGCTGATTTGCACTTCTCTCACCTGCGAGAGGGGTCTCCTCTGGTATATGCATAGGGCAGCAGAGAGATCAGATGAGTGGCCCTGCTCCCTTCTGCAGCTCTGCCCAGCTGGTCCCCCAGCCCCTTTTCCTGAATGTGGATCAGTCCCCGACCCCTCAACTCTCTCAACTTCTGTACAGCTCTTCAGAGCAGAAGCCCTATTTGCACAGCAGGGACTGTTTGGCAGCCATGGTGAGCTGAACTTTGCTAACCATCATGGCTGTCAAGGAAAGGAGTCTCTCTGGGGAAGTACCTGGAGCAGTTGGAGAAGAGGAGGGAGAAGAGGAGAGGGATTGAGGAGAACTCCCACAGTAGAATAAGCCTGATTGTCTGTCCAGCTCTCAAAGGTTAAAAAATAGGAGCAAACTTTGGTAACTGTGCAGGATTGCTTTTCATGATGTGTGAATCCAGCCTTATAGTCTATTTGTTTCACATTACATATATCCAGCTGGCAGCCAACAACATCCTATCACTATGTCCTATCACTAGCTTTTCAGTTCAGTGAAGGACTTGGGTACTGAGAGTTGATTGTCCAGCATCTACTGACTAGTAATTGGGGGAAAAGCAGAATCTTCCTTTACAAGCTCTTTGTATTTCTATCTCCTCACATTTTCTTCTGAAAGAATCTCCTTCAGTAGAATGTTGCCATTCTACTAAAGAACTAAACTCCTGCTGTGTTTTATTCCCCCCTCCACCCTGCAAATAAGAGCTGATGGAATTCCATAGGCTAACATGGGGTGGACCCCCAACTCACAAATACCTTATACTTTTTTGGAAGACATCACAGGTGTACAACTTCTTCCTTATCTAGGATAAGGATCTGTTTTCCAAGAGACATAATGCAAATGAAGAAGTGCTACTACAAAGTGAACTCTGTGTAGGTCAATGTGGTGCGGGGACAGGCAATATTTGTCAAATTGCTGATGGCGTTGTTCAAACTTTAAACTCAGATGAGTAAGTTTTTTCTTTCTCTGTTCTATCACAAACTCAGGTTTAGGTCTTTTTTAAACAAGAATTTACTAAGTGCAAATTTCTTCATAAACCATATGGAAAGAATGTGAAAAAATGGAAATAAAAAATGAATGTTGAAGAAACCAAATCTGCCAGATTCATTCATCCATGCCCAGGGCTTTGAGCACTTTGAATTCCTTCAAATACAATCATATGTGTGATGCTAATTTGGAGCTGTCACTTGGATTTTGGATTTTTTTTTTCTTATAGGCACCTCATCTGTAACATCTATATGGGAGGCAGCGACAACATGGTGAGAATAGCTGTAGCTGTTGAATTTAGTCAGTTAAAATGAATGAGAAATCTATTTTTATTCAGGTTGGATAAGAATTTACCAGTATTCACAAATGTCTTTATATAAGCAAGGTAAAGAATTTGGGGGTTTTAACATTTTAAAAGTGGGAGTTAGTGAAACTGACAGATTCCTTCATTCTGTGCTTCAGGGGCCACACAATACTGGTAACACAAGGGGTGTCTGCTGGAAGAATATCAGTACAGAGTATACAGTTATCCTCACTCAAGGAACTGTGCATAAACTAAAACTAGCTCTTGTAGATCTGGCTGGTCTTCCGGCTTGCCAAATGTTACAGTAACTGAATACTTGTTGGATTTTCCATTACACAAGTCACCATAGTGGTCTTCCTCATCCCTAATATTTCATGAGCAACATTAATTTGCTCCCTACCCTACACATAACAGCTATACCACACAGCTATGTAGCACATCAATTCAGAGAAGGTGAATTTTAAAATTTTAAAAAACTTTAAAAATTTTTAAAAGTTTAAATTAAAAAAAATAATTCATTTAAATAAAAAAGCAAATGCAACCTATGGAATTTGTGATAGAAACACCACAGCTATCCACTGTCATCTTGATGGACTAACATTTACTATACTGCATTCCGAATCTTATCTATTCAGAATTATAAAAATACTATATATCACATGAGCACAATTAATAAGAACCCCTTTATGTTTTAAAAGTTACTGAAGTGGGATTTCTTTCTCACGTTCTCATAGATACCAAATTCTCACTGATCCATTCAAAGTATAAACAAGTCTGAAGCACAAATCCAAAATTAACTTTTTGAAAGGGTTTGTACTTATTTTATATATTTTACCAACATAGTTCAGATGAATTGTTGATCTTTGATGCCCTGTACAACAAATGTAAGCTTCCAAACCTTCCTAGTTGCACTTTTACTTACCACGATGCACTAACTAAACTCATAGCAAAATACTATAGGACAGGAAAGTGTCCATAGGCCCTTTGTAAAAAAAAAAACCTTTTGCAAGCCCTTAGGTTTTATTCATTTCAACAGAAAATGCCATGGGAATTTTGTGGGTTTGCTTCTGGGTTCTCTTTCTCTTTTGACACTGGCATTCACTGTGGACCAAAACAAAAACAGAAAATGCATAGGACATAATCATGCTAAAAAGTCCTTATGTTTACACTAATATTGCAATAATAATAATAATAATATAATACTGCATGCCATTCCCAATTGCAAAACAGTGTGGTTTAACAGGAATTTTAGTTTACTTATGCTATTTATTCATTCATTCATTCATTCATTCTATTTATTTGCCACCCCACTAGGCTCTCTGGGAAGCTTACATCATGATAAAATGCATAAACAATATAAAAACAATACAATACTCAACACAACAACTCACAATTACAAAGACTAATAAAATCTGTAAGTAGACTACCAAAATTGAATGAAACAAAAATAAACAAAATATGAATAGTAAAAATATAAATGGAATATATAGTACCAAAAATAAAACATGAACCGATTAAAATCATTTTAGTATATATCAATATCTAGCATTTAAAACATTGGCAGCACAATATAAAAGCATAAAAATTTAAAACTTCTTTAAAAATAAAAAATTAACCTGTTAAAATAAATAACAAATATGTCTTAAATTGGCCCCTAAAGGCCAAAACAGTAGATGTCAACTGGACCTCCAGTGGACTCGAATTCCAGTGTTGGGGTGCTATACTTGAAAAAGTTCCCCTCCTTACAATCCCCCCCTCACTTTGTTAGGGGGAGAAATGCAGGGGAGGAAGAAGACTTCAGACGAGGACCACATGAATGATCTGGTACATATAGAGAAAGGCTCTCTCTAAGATAACCTGACCCCCAAACATTTAGGGCTTTGCATGTTATTGCAAGCAGTTTGACTTGGGCCCAGATGGCAAGTGACGGCCAATGTAGCCTGTCCAGGACCAGCACGATATGCTCACAATGCTGGTCCTGGTCGGCAAGTGTTGCAAGGTCCAGACTGTTTTCAAAGGCAGTCCCACATAGAGTGCATTACAGCACTCCAAGCAGGAGGTTAACTAACACATGCATGACTGTGGGAAGGCTCCACTTGTCCAAGCAGGGCTGAAACTGACCGGCCAGCAGAAGCTGATAGAAAGCACTTCTGGAAACCAAGTCCACGGGGGCAACAAGTGACAACTTGGGATCCAGGGGTATTCCAAGACTGCAGACTTTATCTTTTAGGGAAAGTGCAATCTTGTCCAGGGCAGGTTGAAAATTCCTGTTGAACATATGGACTGCCCACTGGTATTATTCTTTGTTCATTAAATATAGTAGTTAGAGGAAAACATTTTAGCAAAGTTCTCATTCCTTTCAACAGCAAAATAGTCAAGGGTGGACTTCTAATGAGCCAAAGAAAGAAGGAGGGGGCACAGGGCATAAGGAAACATCTTTCAACATTATTACTTTTTATAATCCCCTTTTCTGCACAGTTCACAGACACTACTGGCTCATGCTCTGGGAGACTGTGGCTGGATAATACTGCCAGAAAGGCAACAGCAGGGAGAAGGATGATTACCAGTGCTCTGGAGACTGGGGAAGAAATTGACTGACTGAGGCCAGGCATTCCTCCCAAGAGACCTACCTGCTTTGGTTCAAACACATCTCCAGTTACTGGTCTGCTTGCAAATCTACAATGTTTAGTGATTGTGAGCCGCCCCGAGGCTGTTGCAAGGGGTGGCATATAAATATTTAAATAAATAAATAAATAAATAAATAAATAAATGTTCCTCCTGAATAATGTCACTAGTCCTCTATACACTTTCCTCCCTAGCAATATCCATTTTATTGTGGACATTGCCTTTTTACCTGGGACCTATTACAATTGTAATGAAATCTGTATTGTTTGACATTAGACTACCAATGGCCTGAATAGTACATTGCTCAACAATGGGGATAATATAGATCTTTATCTTTCCTTCACTCCGCCACACCCCACACATATGCACAGAACCTCATGCAAAGGGCTTTTGGGGCCACAAAGGCAGTGCCCCCACTTCAGAACAACAACAATCTAAAACTTTATATTCTATCATGTGAGAAAGAAAAGAGAATGCATCCAAATTACAGTACAGTACAGGAGAATTTAATTAAGAATATACACATTAGAATTTCAGTGGGATCTTCTATTTAATGTTATTTTATTAAGCCTTCTATCAAATCCTTTTTTATGTATATCAGTTGATATACAATTAATCTGTTCTCTTGTGAGAAAAAAAGCACCTGAGGTGGATGAAAAGTGTCAGATTATAATAATTATAAGCAGCTGTTCACTTGGAATCACCTCTGGCCTACATGGGGGATGCTGTGAGTTACCACTTCTCACAACAGCCCACCTCATTAGACTTGACCTTCCCAGCTGGGGATTTCATTTGTGTTTTTTTAATGGATTTGTATACTGCAAATCATAACACTTCATGAAGAGTGGCTCTTTGTTCCAATAAAAGAAGAGAGGAATGGAAGATCTTTAAAAAAATAATAAATCTGCAGCTACTATGAATTGCTAGGATACAAGTGGTAATGCGGATAACTTTTTGGAGCTATTGCTTATGAAGTAAAATAGATTTCAGAAATGTCTTATATGAGACAAAGATATCATTAGCTTTCAAAAAGAAGATGCCTGGGGCCATTTCTACCAGTAATAAAATGAAGTAAATAAGTTGCAATAGACTTTTTGTGCATTTTTGAGCACAGGGTCTGTTTCTTGATGGTACCATCTTCAGGAAGTGGGGAAAAGGGAAG
This sequence comes from Varanus salvator macromaculatus, assembly GCA_023646645.1. NCBI lineage: Eukaryota > Metazoa > Chordata > Lepidosauria > Squamata > Varanidae > Varanus > Varanus salvator. Next base: position 36,638,892 of record JAIXND010000756.1, on the reverse strand, counting down.
CTGGTATGTGTAAGGAACTGCAGTTGGCAAAGGAGAGAACATTTTATGATGCATTAACAGGATATAATCTGAGACAAGTTCCAGTGGAACTTAATCTTACAGGACTTTCATGTGGATGGTTCTTAGCACTATTGGTTAGAAGCCATTATGCTGTTATTCTGGCTGTTTCCCCATAATTGATTTTCTGTAGTTAGAAAGAAGATGGGAGAACTAACAGGGAAACAGAAAAATTATGAGTGCTAAACAATGTCTGGAACCCCAGTAAAATACTGTGAATGATGCAGGGCAATAGCACATTAAAATCTTCATCCAGACGCAGGCTTGGAAAACCATTGAAGAAGTGTTAGATCTGATGCAATGATAAAGAAAAAAGTG
>JAIXND010000756.1:36611017-36636017 GCA_023646645.1 Varanus salvator macromaculatus | reverse complement strand
TGCAAACTGGTTGCCAGATGCCCTGCATTGTTAAGTATGTTCCATAATTTAGAAAATCACATCTGCATAGAGGGTTGCAGTACTGTAGTTCCAGTAATTGATCCTGAAGCCCTGGAGCTTTTGGCACATCTCAACAAGGCATTAAAAAGTTTTACAAGGCATGTATACAGTGAGAGTGTAGAATGTGAAGCTGCTCGGGTTTCCCAAGCAATATAATACTTTGATGGGTGTTTGTATAATCTTAGCACTTTATGAAGAATAACTAATAGCCACAGATCTATCACTTTTCTCTGTGCAAATATACATGAGTACCACACACACAAGGGGGGAGGGAGGGAGAAAGAGAGAGAGTTGGAATTACTTTGAGCATCCTCAGTTTGAACAAACGCTAACCTGGAGTCAAGTATTGAACCTCTTTTGGTAGTCTTTAATAACATGAATCCATAATACAGAGAGTTCCCTGAGCATGCAGTCTGCTTTTATTTCATCAACCGCAAGCACAATCACCCCTCTCATATTTGAAATTAGGACCTGTAGTTCACATGCTGTATTATCCAGAAAGACTGAGCCCCAATACCTCTATTTACCTTCCCCAGAAATTAAAAATTGTTATGAGCTTTAATGGCAAGCCCATGGTTGTTCCTTAAAATGAAGGTAAAAGCTCTAAAGGTCAGCTACACAGAGGGATTTAAGACCTAACTGCTATTTGGTAATCACCTTAAGCTGAAAGAATTCTTTTGTTGCTGCTTTCAGTACTATGGCTTGGTCATTATTATCATTATGTCTGAAGGTTTAATTGACTCCTCAAGGAAAATGGCATACAAAAATCAAGAGGAAAAGGTCCTCCACTGTCTAAATTAGTCTTCTTCCTGGAACCTTTACAAATGTATGTCCGGTTGCCCTTACTAGGTTCAAACTTCCCCTTTCTCCACACCACTTACATTTTGAATGAAGATTTGCTAGGTAGACCTTTGGTTCAGTAGTATTTACAATACTAGCCAGTGTGGTGTGGTGAATAGAATGTTAGTCTGGAGAGATCCAGGTCCTAGAGCCTGTCAGATATGATGTCCACTGGGTGACTTTGGGCCTGTCTCTCGCTCTCAACCAAACCTAACACAAAGTTGTCATTGTGAGGATGAAAGGGAGATGTGTAAGCTGTCATGGCTTCATCACAAGAGGAAAAAAAAGATGGATTATAAATGTTATATAATAAAAATAATAATTTCCAATAACCCTAGTATCTAGTCTAGAAAGGTATAGTTATTGAAAATGAACAATAAGACAGCAGTTACTGGTAGTATGGTTAACAAAGGTGGTGTTATAATCTATGTACATTCTGAAGCAATCAGATGACTTCATTAGCATGTGCATGAACCTGGCTCCAAATGACTCTCCTTTCTCATGTAGTGCTACTGTGACATTAGAGAAAGGGTGGATTCCATGGACATCTGCCATATATGTAATGATCATGGTTTCTCAGTATAGTTATATGCTATCATTTTATTGCAGCCAGGAGAGAGAGTGGTTACTAAGTTACAGTGCAATAATTCCAACCTTCTCTTTTGCAAGACATGTTCAAGGGTAAAATAATTTCCACATGTTGGCACAGCAACTTGACTTTTATATGGGTCAAAGGGACATTCATTCTCCAAGGTCATGTTTGGTTTCTTAAAAAACAACAATAACTATGCTCCCTTAAAATTCTGTAGTCATCATTTTAAATAGCTCTGAGACAAACTATTAATACTTTAAGCCTTTAGTTTTATTTAGGAGAGTGAACACTTCAGCCTTTAGTAGCTTATTATCATAAGGAGATTTCTTTTCAATATGACTTAACACAATATTAATTCATCAATACATAATAAGGAAAGCATTAGATTTAAAAGAAATATCATTTCTAGTAACTGTAGTTACCAGTAGGAATACCTTATAACTGTCTGGTGCTTGTACGAATGGCTGATAACCTTGATGGGCTAATGGAATCAGAAACACAAAAAGGTATGGAAATAGAACTTCTATGCCATTGTTAATATTCCTCACAGCATTGGTCCATTGTCCTAATTTACTGATCAATACACAACAAAATATACAAATATGTGTACCACATTAATCCAAATAATTTCTCTAATGTGGTTTCTTGTTGTTGTTGTTGATTTCAATTCTATACTACTCCATGGCCAAAGCTTGCTGGGTAGTTTACACAATCACTTCAAATGAGTACAGGGGCTGTCTTCTATCATATTACTTGTGTCCTTATTTGCTGTATGTGTCTCCTCCTTCCCTGAAAATTTCCATCACAAAACATTATTGTAATAAGGCAAATGTCCATATCTTTAACTGCATTAAAAATAATAATCATAAGCAGACATTGGAGCTGATATGTGAAAAAGACATGAGAAACCAGACTTGAAAGCACTGAATATTCCACTGACTGTTTCAGCATGCCAGATCACTCAAGTATAGTCACAGATGAGAAATCTGCTTTCTCACCCCAGCAACCCACATTAGCCATGATCAGGAGGGTGTGGGATGACAGGCTAAATATTGCCAGTAAAGGAGGAGTGATGCTGAAACATCTTGATTGGTGCTCTGATTGGATGTATTCTGAATGCAATATCATTCTTAGTGGAGACATTTAGTGAAATATTACTGCAGAATATGTAGTGAATGTCTTGCAGTTTCTGTGCTGAATATTGTTTTAACATTGTTATCATGCCAGTGTGGTACGATTGACAAAATACACCAACTAGCTAGTGCTGTTTCAGACAGATACTGTTCATCTTTGCACATCTGTAAGATATGGAATAAGAACCCCTGAGTCTCCATCACACTAACTAAGAGTCTTCCTGTTAAACTCAGAAAACAAGTAGAGCATGACCAAGATTACATATGGAGTTGTGGCTGTTGCCTTTCACTTGTTTTTTTTTAAATTTTCCAGAAATCCAAATATTTTGGTTCAATGAGCCATTCAGATCACTAGTGGCCAAGAATAAGTTCTCTAAGCTTAGTACAAATGTATAGACTGATCCTTTTTTCTCCCACACTACAAAACCTCCTAAAATAAGTGATTGGTGTTCTTTAGTTCTCCTCTGTTTAAGCTATTTATAGTTTTGGCTATCATATTTTTACTGATAATCAGTCATGGCATGTATGCGTATGAATTATGCAAAAGTAACATATGCCCTTCAACACTGTTTCCTGTCCACTGTCAGTTACTCTGTACACAGAGGAGAGGCAGTTCAAGGAAAATACTACATGGGCCTTCTCATCCAACAGGAAAAATGGTCCTTTACTGGATGTCCAGTGCAAATGCAATTCCTCTCATCTCCAGCCTGGACCAACAGTTCGCTGTCCTACAACTTGTCATTTTTGATCTGATATTGCTTCTGGCTCAGTCCAGACAATGTCAGAAGATCTAACACAATCTGGAAATGCCAGATATGAATTGGTACAGGAGCTTCAGCTATTGGGTGACATGGAAATATATTAAATAAGTAAACACAGAAGAATGTAATTTGCATAAATATCTTCAAGTATGAGCTACAATTTAGTTTCATTTTCTTTTCCCAGATAAAAGGGCTTGCTACATATGCCCTTACCACCTTTTCCTAGATGTCTGGACTGCACTTTCTATGTGCAGCCCCTACAGCTCACCTTTAACCTGCGAAATAAAATAACCTTATCAGTTACTTTTCAAAAACATTTAGCTTGAGTCTAGCAAGGCAGTTATTTAAACAGTTGAAATAAACAGTTGAACTAAAGGCTCAAGTCTAATCCCAAATACTCAGAAGCATATCACTAGGTATCTAGAAAAAGAAATGCTATTTTGCATACACATTCATATTCATTGATGTATTCTCCTAGATAAACAAAGATGTGATTTGGTCATGGATAGCTAGTTAATCATGAGACATAAGTGTTGAATTTGAACGTGCTTTTATCTTTATTTTGACTGTCCTAGAGAACCATTTGATTTCCACATTGCTAGAGGAAAAGAAAAATGACAGCACTCCTTCAGAATAGTATGAGCCTCTTCTGTGGAAACTCCTTGAGTGTTGCTTTTGATTGGTCTCCATTCTTACAAACAATTTACATCTGTAGACACAGGCATTTCAACCATTTTAGAAAGCCTGCAGCATTTACTATCCCCCCAGCTCTAATTGAAAGCCGAGCTATAGCCGTTTTCACTTTCCAAAGTTCAAAGGGAAACCTACTCTTTAAAAATGAATGGTCAAGAACTGTTGCCCAGAGAACAATGAAACTCTGGGACCTAATGCATTGTTAAAAGACATGGGAATTAATAAAGACCTGCCCTCCAAGAAGAGAAAAAAGTCAGGCCTTCACTACTCAAGGAAGAAAGTTTTATCAACCCCCAGAGGCTTCACGTCTCTAATATTATAGAAGGACCAGACTGTAAAAATTCTCCTGAGCTCATTAGTTATGGGAACTTCCATATACTGCAGAGAAAATGTAGTAGTTCTTTATGAGTTAACCTTTCCCACTTCTTGGCTACTGCTACTGGTTTGGGTTGTTTCATTTAAAACAGACAGAACTAAATCTTCACTTAAAATTAAGCTGTTGTAGGGCATCCATTTCATGTTCCACTCAAAGCTACTTCATAAGTTGTAAAACAAGGATATAAATGTGGTTTCATTCAGACATGCAGTTAACCATATTTTAGCACTATGGGAACAAATCTAAACAAGCCTTGAGCTTATGTGCTCTGCTCTTCTTTTCCAGCATGACCACAAGGAGATCAGGAGTAGTTAATTCTTTTTCAACTTACTGTGATTTGTTGTTATGTCTGAATCATCCATAGTAGAGATTTCAAACAATTACAATTAAACACGGGTCATCCAGATTCAGACATAACAATGAACTAAATGCAGTTCCTTGTTATTGCAGAAAGCAATTTTCTCTGTCCCTCCCCATGGTTATGCAAGAAGAGGTGTCAGGAGCTGCTGGATCTGTGCCCAGACTCCTTCCACCCATGTTAACCATTGGATCATTCTAGGTAGGAGGGATCATAAACAGCTTCTTGTCCCATCTGAGCCTTGCTTGAGCAGCATGGTTTTCTTGAGCTCCAACATTTTAATGCATTCTTCGCTAACCCATGGTCCTGAATCCTGGCTTTCTCCTCATTCTAGCTCTTAATTTACTGGCTGGTTCTTTGCTTGACCCAGAGCCTCTTGTGTCAGTTCCTGGCTCACCAGTCTGAGGAGAGGGGAAGGTAGGATCTACAAGTCCAAGGCTCAGTTAGGTTTGCTCCGAAGTTCTAAATGATGTTTTAGCATTACATGCAAATGACATACCTACGCAGAGCCTGCTGTCATGTTAGGAGTGACCACACCCATCTATATCCAGCAGGGCGAGGCAATCGACTGTGCCTCCCTGGCACAGGGATAGTATGAGTTGTAGTCGTATGAGTTGAAATGCAAGGACCTCTCCTGCTGTCTGTCTATTTTTGCAAATGTAAAAAAATGCATCCCAATATCCTTCCACAATTTATGAACACATCTTGGTTGCTTCAGTGCTGTTCTTTTTTCATTGGGCACAAGTGTGGGCACGCTCGTGCACGGAAGGTGAGTGCGATTGCAGTCATCTCCCCCGCAAGCACAACTGTGATCGTGCCCATCTTCCCTGCACAAGCACGACTGCGCCCATCTCCCCACTGAATATGCCTGTGCCGGCTCAATGCCTTTGGACTCGCTCAGAGATCATTTTCCAAAGTCCAAAGCCTCTGAGGCAAGACGGATAAATGGCCATGGTGGGCCGGATCCAGCCTGCGGGCTGTAGTTTGAGGACCCATCCTGTAAGCCAAAGAGCCAGTGCTGTCCAAAGACACTTCCATGGCCATGTGGCCAGCATGACTAAATGCCAAGGCGCAAGGAACACTGTTACCTTTCCCACCAAAGGGGTACATATTTATCTACTTGTATTTGCATGCTTTTGAATTATTGGGTAGGCATGAGCTGTGACAAAGCAGCAGGTATTCACCTTGTCACACAGATTCGACTGCCAACCTTCCAATCAACACCCCAATGACTCACTGGTTTAACCTGCTGTGCCATAGTAGGTTGTATCTAATGTTAGTCCTATTTCGTGCAGACCTGCTAAAATGAGTGCACTTTAAGTGACATTAGAAGACATTTCTTTATAATGTCTATCCTGTCATGCATGTTGCTACTTGATACTGCATATATGCCTGCAACATATATGAAATGCAAGATATAGATAGCTATAAATATATAGATGTGTGTCTTGCATATCTGCATTAGAATTTTCCTTGCTTCTGATTCTATACTTCAGCCTTGGACTTATGAGAAACAGTACTGTACTGTATGCTGTGCACCTTTCTAGTGTTTCTGCTGTTTATGAAATCTGTCATGCACATTACCCTAGCAGAATCAGTGCACATTGTAAATGCCTGCTCTGATTGGTGGAGCAGGTGCAAATATGTGAAACAATTTTGGGGGTAAGTGCTTTAATGGATAATAGTGTATTAAACAAAACACTGACCCAAACACTCCATTTGGGTTTGGGTTTGTTTTTAATTTCATGTACTTATCTGTAACTCACTGTTCGATACCACACTTCTAAGCCAGAAGTTGACTCACTCTGACTGATTTTTAATGGGATGTAGTGTGACCAAAATCATATCCCTGATGAATATACAGTAGAGGTAACAAATAGGAATTAGAATCTGATAGACAGAGTGCCTGAAGAACTATGGACGGAGGTTTGCAACATTGTACAAGAGGTAGCAACTAAAACCATCCCAAAGAAAAAGAAATGCAAGAAAGCAAAATGGCTGTCTGAGGAAACTTTACAAATAGCTGAGGAAAGAAGGGAAGCGAAAGGCAAGGGAGAAAGAGAAAGATACACCCAATTGAATGCAGAATTCTAGAGAACAGCTAGAAGAGATAAGAATGCCTTCTTAAATGAACAGTGCAAAGAAATAGAAGAAAACAATAGAATAGGGAGGACCAGAGATCTCTTCAAGAAAATTGGAGATATGAAGGGAACATTTCATGCTAAGATGGGCATGATAAAGGACCAAAATGGCAGGGACCTAACAGAGGCAGAAGAGATTAAGAAGAGGTGGCAAGATTATGCAGAAGAACTATACAAGAAAGAGCTTAACATCCCTGATAACCACGATAACCACGATGACTGACCTTGAGCCAGACATCCTGGAATGTGAAGTCAAATGGGCCTTAGGAAGTCTGAGCAACAACAAAGTTAGTGGAGGTGACAGTATTCCAGCTGAGCTATTCAAAATCTTAAAAGATGATGCAGTAAAAGTGCTACACTCAATATGCCAGCAAATTTGGAAAACTCAACAGTGGCCACAGGATTGGAAAAGGTCAGTTTACATTCCAATCCCAAAGAAGGGCAATGCCAAAGATTGTTCAAACTACAGCACGAATTGTTCAACTATAGTTCAAACTATTTCACATGCTAGCAAAATAGTTCAAACTATTTCACATGCTAGCAAAATTATGCTCAAAATCCTACAAGCTAGGCTTCAGCAGTATGTGGACTGAGAACTAGCAGAAATACAGGCAGGATTTCAGGGGTGGGGGGGAGAGGAACTAGAGATCAAATTGCTAACATACGCTGGATCATGGAAAAAGCTAGGGAGTTCCAGCAAAACATCTACTTCTGCTTCATTGACTATGCTAACGCCTTTGATTGTGTGGATCACAACAAATTGTGGCAAGTTCTTAAAGAGATGGGAGTACCAGACCATCTTATTTGTCTCTTGAGAAACCTATATGCGGGTCAAGAAGCAACAGTGAGAACTAGACACGGAACCACTGATTGGTTCAAAACTGAGAAAGGAGTTCGGCAAGGCTGTATACTGTCGCCCTGCCTATTTAACTTAAATGCAGAGCACATCATGAGAAAGGCGGGGCTAGATGAATCACCAGTTGGAATTAAGATTGCTGGGAGAAATAACAACCTCAGATATTTTATTTATTATTTATCTATTTATTAAAACATTTCTATGCCGCACCATAGCAATAAAGCCTCGGGGCGGCTTCCAGGAGCAGCAGAGAGGGAGGGGGTGGGCCAGAGAGCGAGAGCAGCCAGGGGGAAGCAGGGGGCAGGGCCACTGGCCGGAGGGACTGAGAGGGCCAAGCTCGGGCGTCGTCCCTCATCTGCGTCCCTGAGCTGCGGTCCGGGCGGTCCAGGGACTCCCTTCCCTGAGACACAGAGGTTGTTTGTTTGATTGTTTCTTTGTTTTTTGTTTTGTTTGTGTGTTTTTGTTTTGTTTTGTTTTGTTTGCACTTTGCTTTGCTTTCTTGTGCTTTTTTTTTCTTTCAGTTTAAATTTAAGTTTATTTTCTCCTTGTGTGTGTGTGCAAGTGGGGTTTTTGCCTGGGAGAACTGGGAGAGTGAGAGGAACTGCAGGACTTACAAGACAGGGGACCAAGGTAAGGTCTCGGAAGGGTTACAGATGGCAGACCAGGAGATGGCCTTGGCGGGAGTCATGGGTGTTGCTGTCCGCTGCGAGAGCTGCGACATGTTCGCCCTTCTCCCCCAGGAGAGGCAGGGATACACTTGCCCTCGGTGCAAGATGGTGACCCTGCTAGAGGAGGAGGTGAGGTGCCTGAGGGCCGAGAGAGCTCTTCAGGCCCCCCCGCAGCAGCCCCCCTCTCGACAGAGGGCTGAGGGAGAGACCACGGGAGGAGCAGCTGCGAAGACATGGAGGTATGTCACCCACAGGAGGAGGAGGCCAGCACGGCCTCCTCCTTCTCCTGGCACCAATCTGGAGCTGGGAAACAGGTTCTCTCCACTTGGGGAGGCTGGGGCCGAGGAGGCCTCAGGGGACCAGCAGGACCCCCAGCCTGGGACATCAGGAGGCAAGGGAGCCACTGCAGGAGAGGCGAGGACCAGGGCACGGCTGCCCACCAGCACCGAGAAGGTACGGCGGCGGGTGATAGTTGTTGGGGACTCCCTGCTGAGGGGCACTGAGGCGGCGGTGTGCCGCCCCAGCCTTGAGACAAGGGAGGTTTGCTGCCTGCCGGGTGCACGCATCCGGCATGTGAAGGACAGAGTGGAGTGTCTTGTTCGCTCCGGGGGTCACCAGCCACTCCTGGTGATCCATGTGGGCACAAACGACGTGGCCAGGCAGGGTGTGGTCGGGATCACCAGGGACTTTTCGGCCTTGGGGAAGAAACTCAGGGAGCTGAAGGCCCAAGTGGCCTTCTCGTCAATCTTACCTGTCCGGGGATTTGGGCCAGGAAGGGACAGGAGGGTCTCCGAGGTGAACGACTGGCATAGGGTGTGGTGCCAGAAGGAACGCTTCGGGTTCCTCGACCACGGCACTCATTTTCTTGCCAATGGACTTCTGGCAAGGGACGGGTTACAGCTCACGAGGATGGGGAAAAGGTCCTTTGGAGATGCTCTAGCGAGCTTCATCTGGAAGACTTTAAACTGAGCCAGTGGGGGGTGGGTTCAGGCCCCCCAGTAACGTGTCTGCACTGGACAAGTGTGCAGGGAGGATCGGGGCTCTGGGAGCAGGGCTTTAGAGATACTGCAGGGACTGACAGGACTTCTACAGAGAGGGGCCAGGTACCAGGGAGGATGGGAGGAAGGAGGATGCTGGGCACTCCAAAGAAAGGAAGCGGTGGGAAGGAGTTGAGGTGCATGTACACCAATGCTAGGAGCATGGGTAATAAGCAGGAAGAGCTTGAAGCTCTCCTGGGAATAGGAGGATACGATCTGGTGGGAATCACAGAAACTTGGTGGGATGAAAGGCAAGTCTGGAATGTGAACATAGAAGGGTATCACCTTTTTAGAAAGGACAGGAAGGGAAAGAGAGGTGGGGGTGTGGCTTTATATGTCAGGGAAGGGATAGGATGCAGTGAGATAGAGTGCAGCACAGATGGGGATTCGGTAGAGGCAGTCTGGGTGAAACTTAGGGGTTTTGACAGAGAAAGAGACCTGACAGTGGGGTATGTTATCACCCTCCAGGTCAACTTGAGACCCTGGATGATGTCCTGACAGGCCAGATTCTAAGGATATCTCGGGGGAGAGACACAGTAATTATGGGAGATTTCAATCTCCCGGATATTACTTGGGAGACTCACTCGGCGGTGACAGCCAGGTCACGTCGCTTCCTAGAAGCTCTAGAGGGTGGGTTTTTCACACAGAGGGTCCGAGAGGCGACGAGGGGGGGAAACATCCTGGACTTGGTCTTGACCAATAGGGAGGAGCTGATAGATGAAGTACAGATTAGGGGAGCTCTGGATGCGAGTGATCACTCCATCCTTTGCTTTGAGATCAGAGGACTGGGGCCATGCAGCAGAGCGAGCACTAGAAGCTGGGACTTCAAGAGGGCCAACTTTGGCCAACTGAAGGCCAGGCTGGGGAAAGTCTCCTGGGATAGGTTACTGGAAGGTAAGCAAGTTGAGGAGGGCTGGATGGCACTCAAAAGGGAGGTTTTGCAGGCGCAAGCCCTGACAATAACTCTAGTCAGTAAGGTGGGGAGGCGGAGGAGAGTGCCGCCATGGATGCGAAAGGAGGTGGTTAGGGGGATTAGACGAAAGAGGAACCTCCATAGGAAATGGGTACTGGGGGAAATAGACAAAAGGGTATACCGGGAGGAGGAGGCCCGTTGCAGAAGGATTCTTCGCAAGGCTAAGGCTGATTATGAGCTGAGACTTGCCAAGAATATCAAGAGCAACAAAAAGGGCTTCTTCCAGCATGTAAATAGGAAAAGGAAGGGGAGACAAGTGGTGGGACCACTAAATAAGGAGGAAGGAGATCCAGTGACTGACATGAGGGAACAGGCACAGATGCTAAATGACTATTTTGCCTCTGTGTTCTCCCCAAAGCAGGACGGGGGATATCCGTATAGGAGATTCGATGAGGCTGGGGACTTAGGGGCAGAGATTAGAGTCACCCCCCTTGAAGTCGAGGGACTCCTCAGGGCATTGGACATTACAAAGGTGCCAGGCCCTGACGGGTTACACCCGAGAGTACTTAGAGAGTTGGCAGGGGTTCTCTCACGCCCTCTGGCCTCCATTTTTGAGGCCTCGTGGAGAACGGGTGAAGTTCCAGAGGACTGGAGGGTGGCATCGGTGGTCCCAATTTTCAAAAAGGGGAGTAGGAAGGACATGGGGAATAATAGACCGGTTAGCCTTACGTCCATTGTAGGAAAAACAATGGAAAGGCTCATAATAGAGAGAGATCTAGTGATGCTAGAAAGGGAAGGGAGGCTGACAGCCACACAACACGGCTTCCGCAGAAACAGGTCCTGCCAGACAAACCTTGTGGAATTCTATGACAAGGTTTCAAGATGGCTAGATGGAGGGGATGCAGTGGATGTGGTATACCTGGATTTCAGCAAGGCCTTTGACAAAGTGCCCCATGATATCCTGGTGGAGAAACTGAGGAGTTTTGGGATACACCAAAGCACTGTCCGGTGGATTAGGGCATGGCTGACTGACCGAAAGCAGAAGGTAACCATTAGCGGGGAATCGTCGGGATGGCAGCCAGTGACAAGCGGGGTCCCCCAGGGCTCTGTCCTGGGGCCGATCCTGTTTAATCTTTTCATTAACGACATGGAAGAAGGGGTGAACAGTCTGCTGATCAAATTCGCAGACGACACTAAAACTGGAGCAGTGGCCACAACTGAGGAGCAGATACACCAGATCCAAAAGGATCTGGACAGACTATGGAAGTGGGCAGGAGACAACAGGATGGCGTTCAATGTGGAGAAGTGCAAGGTCTTGCACTTGGGGCATAGGAATAGCTGTCATAAGTACAGGTTAGGGGACAAGTGGCTGGAGAGCAGCACTTGTGAAAGGGACCTCGGGGTACTGGTTGACCGCAGGCTAAACATGAGTCAGCAATGTGATGCGGTGGTCAAGAGGGCGAATGCCACCCTTGGTTGCATAGCCAGAAGTGTGGCTTCTAGATCAAGAGAGGTATTACTACCACTCTACACGACTCTGGTGCGCCCGCAACTGGAGTATTGTGTTCAGTTTTGGGCCCCTCATTACAGAAAGGAGATAGCCAGGTTGGAGTCAGTGCAGCGTAGGGCCACAAGGATGGTGGCTGGTTTGCAGGGGATGGGGTATGAGGCGAGACTGAGGGAACTGGGTCTCTTCAGCCTGGAGAAGAGGAGACTCAGAGGGGATATGTTGGCAACATACAGGTATGTGAGGGGGTGTCACATGGAGATGGGGAGAGGCCTGTTCTCCCCTGCAGAGGAAGGCAGGACGCGTTCCAATGGAGCAAAGCTCAGGGAGCCAAGGTTCAATTTGGATGCCAGGAAGCACTTCCTGACAGTTAGGACCCCGAGGGCGTGGAATGGGCTTCCACGGGAGGTCGTTGAGGCCCCATCGGTGAGGGTGTTCAAAGATAGGCTGGACATGCACATGGTGGGCATGTCATGAGCGGAGCCGGCTGGTGCCGGAGGTCAGACTAGATGGCCCTGGAGGCCCCTTCTGACTCGCTCTGTTTCTATGTTTCTATGTTTCTATGTTTCTATAAAACATATACAATTCAATTAAGCCCTCCCCCCCCCCGGTGCATCTCGGCAAAACCTTTAAAATCCCACTTATCAAATACAATTAGCAATTAAATTATGATTTAAATAAAAAGGTCTTTGCCTGGCGCCAAAAAACAAATAACGATGGCGCCAGGCGGACCTCTCTGGGGAGTGCATTCCATAATTGGGGCGCCACTGCAGAGAAAGCCCTCCTCCGGGTACTCACCCTCTTAATCTCATTCACTGAGAGTTCCCGGAGTAGAGCCTCTGTTGCTGATCTCAAGGGGCGGGAGGGCATACATGGGCGCAAGTGCTCCTTAAGGTATCCAGGTCCTAGGCCGTTTAGGGCTTTATAGGTCATAACCCGCACCTTGAATTGGGCCTGGACTTCAATCGGCAGCCAGTGGAGCTGACAGAGAACTGGGGTTATATGAGAACAACGCCCAGTCCCCGTCAGCAACCTGGCAGCTCTGTTTTGCACCAACTGAAGTATCCGGACCGTCTTCAAGGGCAGCCCCACGTAGAGTGCATTACAGAAATCTAATCGGGAAGTCACCAACACGTGTGTCACTGTCGCCAGGCAGTCGTACTCTAGGAAGGGACGCAGCTGATGTCTCAGCTGAAGCTGTCGGAAGGCACTCCTTGCCACCGCCGTCACCTGAGCATGTAATGACAGCTCCGGGTCGAGGAGCACTCCCAAGCTGCGGACCTTGTCCTTTAGAGGGAGTGCAACCTCATCCAGGACAAGGCCCAAGTCCCCAATCCCAAGGCTGGAACCGCCCACCAACAGGACCTCCGTCTTGTCTGGATTGAGCTTCAGTTTATTGGCCCTCATCCAGCCCATTACCTCAGCCAGGCACCGGTTCAGCACAGCCACCGCCTCACCTGGATTGGTAGATAACGAGAGGTAGAGCTGGGTATCATCAGTGTACTGATGATTCCGCAGCCCACACCTCCTGATGACCTCTCCCAGATATTAAATAGATATTAAATAGTAAGGGGGACAAAATGGATCCTTGCAGTAGTCCATGGCATAACTGCCATGGCGCAGAGTCATAGTCCCCCAGCACCACCTTCTGAAATTGGCCATTGAGATAGGAGCGGAACCTCCAACTCCCAATCCCGCTAGCCTATTCAGAAGGATACCATGGTCAATGGTATCGAAAGCCTCTGAGAGGTCCAGGAGAACCAACAGGGACGCACTCCCCGTTTCTCTCCCTGCACAGGTCATCGTACAGGGCGACCAAGGCAGATTCAGTGCTGTGCCTGGGTCTGAAGCCAGACTGAAATGGGTCCAGATAATCCGTCTCATCCAAGAGTACTTGGTGTTGTCCCGCCACCACCCGCTCTAGTATCTCGCCCAGGAACAGGATGTTGGACACCGGTCTATAATTGGCGGCCACCTCTGGATCAAGGGATGCCTTCTTTAGGACTGGCCAGACTACCGCCTTCTTTAAAGGGGCAGGTACCCGGCCGTCTCTTAAAGAGGCATTTACCACCTCCAGGATCCAGGTTCCAATCCTGTCCTTGGCTTTCTTAAGTAGCCAAGAAGGGCATGGGTGGTGCCTTTGAGAGCCAGTGTGGTGCAGTGGTTAAGAGTGCGGGACTGGGACTCAGGCGACCTGGGTTCGAGTCCCTGCTCGGCCATGGAGCCAACTGGGTGACTTTGGGCCAGTCACAGACTCTCAGCCCAACCTACCTCACAGGGTTGTTGTTGTGGGGATAAGATGGAGGAGGAGAATGATGTAAGCTGCCTTGAGCCCTTTGAGGAAAAAGGCAGGATATAAATTGGAAAATAAATAAATAAATAAATAAAATGGGTCTAGTAAGCAAGTAGTAGGGCGTACTTGTCCAAGCACCTTGTCCACATCATCAGGCCGCAACAACTGAAATTCATCCATTAATTGTGGACCAGATGGCGTCGATGGCAACTCCCTACCAGAGTCTGGTTCCAAAGTGGAGTCAAGCTCGTGGTGTATCTGAGTGATTTTCTCCCTAAAATGCTCAGCAAACTCGTCACAGTGGGCCTTTGAGTGCGGCACCAGATCTTTCTTTGGGCCTGGATGTATTAGCCCCTGCACCACTCAAAAAAGCTCCGCCGGACAGCATTATGAGGAGGCAATGGAAACAGAAGAATTTCTTCTTCGCCATCCTCACCATCACAGCATAGGCACGATAATGCGCACTTAAGTGTGTCCGGTCAGATACAGCTCGTGATCTCCTCCACCTACGCTCTAGACGTCTCCCAACCTGCTTCATCGCCCGTAATTCGGTCGTATACCACGGAGATGAACAGGCTCCACCAGGCGGGAGAGAATGCTTGGGAGCGATCGTGTCAATAGCCCTGGTCATCTCCTCATTCCACAGTTCAACCAGGGCATCAACAGGATCACCAGCCTTGTCAACTGAAAAATCCCCCAGAGCTTTCAGGAATCCTTCAAGACCAACCCAATTGGGTCCGCACCCTTACAGAGGGAGAGGCCACTCTCGAGCTCGAACCTTATGAGGAAGTGATCTGACCATGACAAGTGTGTCAAGCTTAAATTCCTCACTCTCAGATCACCCTCTTCCTGCCCCGTCGAGAATACCAGGTCCAGAGTGTGTCCACGTTCATGGGTCGGGCCAATGACGTGTTGAGACAGCCCCATGGCCGCCATGGAGGCCATGAAGTCCTGAGCCACCCCAGTAAGAGCCGTCGCGGCATGGAGATTGAAGTCCCCCAGGACCACCATCCGGGGAGTCTTCAACACCAGGTCCGAGACGACTCCAATGGCGGCGCCCCCACGCTCCGCAGGTGACAACATAATATCAGCCAAGATGCACCAATTAAAATTAAATGATCTAAAAACCCATAATTAAACCCCATTAAAAACATCTAAAACATCCTACCTGCAACCACCACCCCTAAACTGCCGTTGGTCTCCGCGTAAGGCCGACCGTGGCCAGAACCCCTTGCCAGCCCAACCCACTGCTCGGCCCTTGAACGGCTCCCAAACGGCGACGGCCCTTAGGCCGTCGCCCTTCGGCTGCTGGCCCCCAGCGGCAGCCAGCACTTTGTGGGCCACAGGGCTCCTCCCCTCACTCGCCCCGCCCGGCACGCTTCTCACACGTGACGGGGGAGGCAGGCCGAGGACGAGTCCTGGGCCGGTGTTGCTGGCCCTTGTGGCGGGGCAGCGGCAGCAGTGGCAGCGGGCAGCAGTGGGCGGCAGCGCAGCGGCATGGTCGGGGTCCGGTCCGGCAGCGCAAGTGGCGGTGAGGCCATCTGGCGCTGGTCCCTCCCGGCAGCGGCCGGCACTTTGTGGGCCACAGGGCTCCTCCCCTCGCTCGCCCTGCCCAGCACGCCTCTCACACGTGCCGGGGGAGGCAGGCTGGGGACGAGTCCTGGCCAGTGTTGCTGGCCCTTGTGGCGGGGCGGCGGCGGGAGCGGGCGGGAGTGGGCGGTGCCGCAGCAGCGCGGTTGGGAACTGGTCCGGCGGCGCAGGTGGAGGTGACGCCGTCTGGCGCTGGTCCCTCCTGGTGGCGGCTGGTGCTTTGTGGGCTGCAGGGCTCCTCCCCTCGCTCACCCCACCCGGCACGCCTCTCACATGTGCCGGGGGAGGCAGGCTGGGGACGAGTCCTGTGCCGGTGTTGCTGGCCCTTGTGGTGGGGCGGCAGCGGGCGGCAGCGGGCGGTGGTGGGCAGTGCGGTTGGGATCTGGTCCGGCAGCGCAGGTGGAGGTGAGGCCGTCCGGCGCTGCAGATGATACCTCTCTAATGGCAGAAAATGAAGAGGAACTAAAGAGCCTCTTGATGTGGGTGAAGGAGGAGAGTGAGTGCAAAAGTTGTCTTGAAACTCAACATTAAGAAAACTAAAATCATGGCATCCAGTCCTATCACTTCCTGGCAAATAGATGGGGAAGAAATGGAGGTAGTGGCAGATTTTATTTTCCTGGGCTGCAAAATCATCACAGACGGGGTCTGCAGCCAAGAAATTAAAAGACGCTTGCTCCTGGGGAAGAAAGCTGTAGCAAATCTAGACAGCATGCTCAAAAGTAGAGACATCACCCTGCCAACAAAAGTGCGTATAGTCAAGGCTACGGTTTTTCCAGTTGCAATGTATGGCTGTGAAATCTGGACCATAAGGAAGGCTGAATGCCAAAGGATTGAGGCCTTTGAATTATGCTGGAGGAGAGTTCCTTGGGCCGCAAGGCGATCAAACTGGTTAGTCCTAGAGGACATCAACCCTGACTGCTCTTTAGAAGGCCAGATACTGAAGATGAAACTGAAATACTTTGGCTACCTAATGGGAAGAAAGGACTCCCTTGTGAAGAGCCTAATGCTGGGAACAATTGATGGCAAAAGAAGGGGACAGCAGAGGATGAAGTGGCTGGATGGAGTCACTGAAGCAGTCAGTGTGAGCTTAAGTGGACTCTGGGGGATGGTGGAGGACAGGAAAGCCTGGAGGAATGTTGTCCATGGGGTCATGATGGGTCAGACACGACTTCGCAACTAACAACAACAAGCACTTGTTTGATGCCCCTGGGGTAACGCAGGCAGATGGCCTGCTGGCCTTGCACAATTGCCCTGCAAGGACACTGGAAGCCCTTCAGGGTTCACGAAGCCACTGGGCGGCAATTCTGGCCCCATCTCTGTCTGGGGAGGACCAGAAGATGTGGGCGCCCCCCAGAGAACACTGTGCCCATTCCTGGTTAGGGGCAACCTAGACCTTTCTTTCTTTATTGTGTTTGTATCTCTGAGTGGCTCACAAAAACCAGAAACAACAACATAAGTATAATAAAATAAAGCAAATGGTAGGTTCAAATTTTAACTCTGTTATTTTAATTAGTGAATTTTGGAATTTTAATTGTTATCTTTTAAGATATATCCAATCTGCCATGTTGTGAGCGGAGCCGGCTGGTGCCGGAGGTCAGACTAGATTGCCCAGGAGGCCCCTTCTGACTCACTCTGTTTCTATGTTTCTATGTTTCTACATGTACCTAACTGATTGCTGCTCCTCTTGAAATGGAGATGTGTTATTTTTCTACAGTTTTATTGGTACTGATATTTTAATTTGACTGTTTATGTAGTTTGCTTTGTCAGTGGTTTTTCTTATTATGTAAACCACCCAGAGAGCCATGAGGCTAGTGCAATGGTATAAAAAGTGTTATATAAGTAACTTAACTTAATAAGTAACATGGTCTGGGGCTTTTGAGCAAAAGGGGAAGCCAAGTTCGATATAACCTACAGCTGTTGTGCATATTGTAATTTTGTGATTTTTGAGAATATTTCGCTTTGATATATTTTCCTGTTTATTTTGAGATACCAGAAAACCATAGGCATAAACTGAAACAAGAAACAAATGAGCAGAGCTGTGTGGACCAGTGGTAGCTGCAGGGGCCTGCCCTGTTAAATTTTCTGTGCCTATGTTAAAAGGTCTGCGATCCAAACAAGCTGCTTCCTATTTCCTTGGAAGACCACCCCCACCAACACACACACAACAACAACAACAAAAATGCTCTTAGGGTGACTTCAGGCCTCCATGTGTGTATCTTCCTCTGTGGAGTCATTCAGAACATGCTGGGTTTTCTCTTTAGATGTTTTGAATTGCAAGATATAAGAATAGACTACAGGCAAAACTAGGAAAAGCTTTGTTTTAGCTAAATTGTTTATTTTTCTTTTACCCAAATAAAATGACTTAAAGTGGCAGAAAATATTTTCTTTTCTTTGCATTAGCTAGCAGACTGCTATTTAGTGCTTTTCTAATAATTATGCATGTACAGAATCTCTGCAAGGTATCCATTCCTGCAGGTTTTTTATTTTTATTTTCTGCAGAAAGAAAAGGTCTACTACAGGAATAAAAATAAAAGAAAGAGGTAGCTCATATTTAAAGGTAGATGTGTAGTTTGCGGACTTGTTACTTTGCAATCTTACCTTTCCGGGGATTTGGGCCAGGAAGGGACAGGAGGACCTCCAAGGTGAACGACTGGCTTAGGGTGTGGTGCCAGAAGGAATGCTTCGGGCTCCTCTACCACGGCACTCGTTTTCTTGCCAATGGACTTCTGGCAAGGGACGGGTTACAGCTCACGAGGATGGGGTTCTTTGGAGATGCTCTAGCGAGCTTCGTCAGGAAGACTTTAAACTGAGCCGGGGGCGGGGGTTCAGGTTCCCCAGTAACATGTCTGCACTGGACAAGTGTGGGGGGAGGATCAGGGCTCTGGGAGCAGGGTTTTAGAGATACTGCAGGGACTGACAGGACTCCTACAGAGAGGGGCCAGGTATCAGGGAGAATGGGAGGAAGGAGGAGGCTGGGCACTCCAAGAAAAGGAAGCGGTGGAAAGGAGTTGAGGTGCATGTACACCAATGCTAGGAGCATAGGTAATAAGCAGGAAGAGCTTGAAGCTCTCCTGGGAATAGGAGGGTATGATCTGGTGGGAATCACAGAAACTTGGTGGGATGAAAGGCAAGTCTGGAATGTGAACATAGAAGGGTATCACCTTTTTAGAAAGGACAGGAAGGGAAAGAGAGGTAGGGGCATGGTTTTATACGTCAGGGAAGGGATAGGATGCAGTGAGATAGAGTGCAGCACAGATGGGGATTCGGTAGAGGCAGTCTGGGTGAAACTTAGGGGTTTTGACAGGGAAAGAGACCTGACAGTGGGGTGTGTTATCACCCTCCAGGTCAACTTGAGACCCTGGATGATGTCCTGACAGGCCAGATTCTAAGGATATCTTGGGGGAGAGACACAGTAATTATGAGAGATTTCAATCTCCCGGATATTACTTGGGAGACTCAGTTGGTGATGACAGCAAGGTCATGTCACTTCCTAGAAGCTATAGAGGGAGCGTTTTTCACACAGAGGGCCTGAGAAGCAACGAGGGGGGGAAACATCCTTGACTTGGTCTTGACCAATAGGGAGGAGCTGATAGATGGCGTACAGATTAGGGGAGCTCTGGATGCGAGTGATCACTCCATCCTTTGCTTTGAGATCAGGGGACTGGGGACGTGCAGCAGGGCAGGCACTAGAAGCTGGGACTTCAAGAGGGCCAACTTTGGCCAACTGAAGGCCAGACTGCGGAAAGTCTCCTGGGTTACTGGAAGGTAAGCGAGTTGAGGAGGGGTGGATGGCACTCAAAAGGGAGGTTTTGGAGGCGCAAGCCTTGATGATACCTCTAGTCAGTAAGGTGAGGAGGTGGGGGAGAGTGCCACCATGGATGCGAAAGGAGGTTAGAGGGATTAGACGAAAGAGGAACCTCCGTAGGAAATGGGTACTGGGGGAAATAGACAAAAGGGTGTACCGGGAGGAGGAGGCCCATTGCAGAAGGATTCTTCACAAGGCTAAGGCTGATTACGAGCTAAGACTTGTCAAGAATATCAAGAGCAACAAAAAGGGCTTCTTTCAGCATGTAAACAGGAAGAGGAAGGGAAGACAAGCAGTGGGACCACTAAATAAGGAGGAAGGAGATCCAGTGACTGACATGAGGGAACAGGCACAGATGCTAAATGGCTATTTTGCCTCTATGTTCTCCCCAAAGCAGGACAGGGGATATCCACATAGGAGATTACATGAGGCTGGGGACTCCTCAGGGCATTGGATATTACAAAGGCGCCAGGCCCTGACGGGTTACACCCAAGACTACTAACAGAGTTGGCAGCGGTTCTCTCACGCCCTCTGGCCTCCATTTTTGAGACCTCATGGAGAACAGGTGATGTTCCAGAGGACTGGAGGGTGGCATCAGTGGTCCCAATTTTCAAAAAGGGTAGTAGAAAGGACATGGGGAATTATAGACCGGTTAGCCTTACGTCCATTGTAGGAAAAACAATGGAAAGGCTCATAAGAGAGAGAGATCTAGTGATGCTAGATAGGGAAAGGAGGCTGACAGCCACACAACACGGCTTCCGCAAAAACAGGTCCTGCCAGACAAACCTTGTGGGATTCTATGACAAGGTTTCGAGATGGCTAGATGGAGGGGATGCAGTGGATGTGGTATACCTGGATTTCAGCAAGGCCTTTGACAAAGTGCCCCATGATATCCTGGTGGAGAAACTGAGGAGTTTTGGGATACACCAGAGCACTGTCCGGTGGATTAGGGCATGGTTGACTGACCAAAAACAGAAGGTAACCATTAGCGGGGAATCATTGGGATGGTGGCCAGTGACAAACGGGGTCCCCCAGGGCTCTGTCCTGGGGCCGATCCTGTTTAATCTTTTCATTAACGACATGGAAGAAGGGGTGAACAGTCTGCTGATCAAATTCGCAGACAACACTAAAACTGGTGCAGTGGCCACAACTGAGGAGCACTGGATCTGGACAGACTATGGAAGTGGGCAGGAGACAACAGGATGGCGTTTAATGTGGATAAGTGCAAGGTCTTGTACTTGAGGCATAGGAATAGATGTCATAAGTACAGGTTGGGGGACAAGTGGCTGGATAGCAGCACTTGTGAAAGGGACCTTGAGGTACTGGTTGACTGCAGGCTAAACATGAGTCAGCAGTGTGATGCGTTGTTCAAGAGGGTGAATGCCACCCTTGGTTGCATAGCCAGAAGTGTGGGCTTCTAGATTAAGAGATGTATTACTACCATTCTACACGACTCTGGTGCATCCGCAACTGGAGTATTGTGTTCAGTTTTGGGCCCCTCATTACAGAAAAGATATAGCCAGGTTGGAGTCAGTGCAGCATAGGGCCACAAGGTTGGTGGCCAGTTTGCAGGGGATGCTGTATGAGGCAAGACTGAGGGAACTGGGTCTCTTCAGCCTGGAGAAGAGGAGACTCAGAGGGGATCTGTTGGCGACATACAGGTATGTGAGGGGATGTCACATGCAGATGGGTAGAGACCTGTTCTCCCCTGCAGAGAAAGGCAGGACCCGCTCCAATAGAGCAAAGCTCAGGGAACCCAGGTTCCATTTGGATGCCAGGAAGCACTTCCTGACAGTTAGGACCCCGAGGGTGTGGAATGGGCTTCCACGAGAGGTTGTTGAGGCCCCATTGATGAGTGTGTTGAAGGATAGGCTGGACATCCACATGGTGGGCATGTCGTGAGCAGAGCTGGCTGGTGCCGGAGGTCAGACTAGATGGCCCGGGAGACCCCTTCTGACTCACTCTGTTTCTGTGTTTCTAATTAAAATGCTAAAAGAAAAAACATGCTGCTTGATTCAGGATCTGTAGAGGTACAATGGGTCACTTTCATGTGAATCTACATATAGCATGTGAAAACTCATTAGCCTTATTCCTTAGTTTGTTTTCCTGTTGGATGGCAAGAGCAGTGGACACTGACCCTGCCCTTGCCACTGTATCCAGTCCCACACTGTCCATGCCATGAAAACATGTGTAGGCTACCGTTGTGAGTGTCAGCATCCAGGGCCTGGGTGGCTGACTAATTAGCACAGGCACCAGAACCCAAGCAGCTAGCCTAGAGTCCAAAGTCCAATCCAGATCTTAACCAACCATCCAACATCAGTGCCAGGAGTAGAAGAACGAGGTAAGTCTAGTTCAAGCGGCAGAAGAATGGTCAAGCAAGCCAGGGATCAGGAAATCCAGGCAGTAATCCAGACAGGAGCAGGTACCTGAGAGCTGGAGCAGCAGCAGGCAGGAGCAAGCAGGGGCCAGCAAACCAGGGGAAGTCCAGGAGCAGGATTCAAGAGTCAGTTCACAACAAACAAGGAGTACTACACCAAGTCTAGAAACCTCCATTGCCAAGGCAGCTTCTGGAGGGAAGAGACAGTTATAGCTCTTATGTAGCTATATAGCTCTTCCCCCATGATCCCCCATAAGTTGTGCTCATGAGAGCCCTGGCAGCAGCAGTATATTGAGGGTGTAATCCTGCAACTACAAGGTCTGCTATGCTGGTCCTTGACCAGCAGATGGAGGCCTGAAGCTGCCTCAGATCCTGACAGTTAGTTAGAACCATGATTGCCAAGGTTCTAGTTGACAGGACAATGGGCATTCATTTGCAGCTTTTGCATCTATGTTCCGAAGGTAAGGCATGGACATCATGTGAGCAGAACCACAGGGAAATCCTAGGGTAGCCCTAGACTCTTCCCATGCAATGGGCTTCCATCATTGGTGACCCTGATGAAAGAAATGCTGAAGTTTTGCAGTGAAAGCCACTGTAGACAGAATGCCAAGTCCAAATCTACTAAAAAGTTTTTGAAAGGTCAAGCCAGACAAGATTCTGAACATATCACTTGAAGTGAAATGCTACTTTAGTTTCTAAAAAATTGATAGCAGCCATGGGAGGATTTTAATCAAGAATGCAATATGTTTAACTCTTTCCTTCCAAGTGGTGTCCCCAAAGAAAATCTTTGCTTTGCATCCACAGATAATAGTTTGTAGAGCATGTCTTTTTCTTTGAGACTATGGAAAAGAGGGAAGTTTAATAACTTCCCTATGGTCTCAATGAAAATTGGGCAATCTGTACCAGCTATCAACAATTTAGAAAACAAAAAACCCACTGCCCAAGAAATGCTATTTAGCATCATATCTAGTTTGATACTGAGTTCAGCATCAGCAAATGTGTTTGGAGGATAAAATAGGAGTGCTGAGGCAAGAATGTATGTTTTCTTAAGCCTTTTGGAGGTAGGAACAGTTGAGAAATCTATTCAGTTTGCTACAAAAACCTAAACCAAAAAAGTCTACTTTTTCCCACAGGGTGGATAGATGAGTTTTAGAAAATCAGACTGGAAGAAATGAAAATACATATTTGTCCACACAGTATCAACAGTATTTTTCTCGATTTATATCCTGCCTTTTTCCTACAAAGGGCTGAAGGCAGTTTACATCATTCTCCTCCTCCATCTTATTCCCACAACAACAACCCTGTGAGGAAGGTTGGGCTGAGAGTCTGTGACTGGCCCAAAGTCACCCAGTTGACTCCATGGTTGAGCGAGGACTCGAACTCGGATCATCTGAGTCCCAGTCCCATGCTCTTAACCACTACACCACACTGGCTCTCCACTGGCTCTCTCTGTAAAGTATGTGTTTGATTTCCTGTGTATTAAACCATGTTTCTTATACTTAATTCTGGTTGTTACTCTGATTTTCATATCAGTAACACCTAAAGAGGAAGCAGGTACAATATGGGCCTGTCCATGCTAAGATTACCTCCACATATTAATTTGGTTAGAGCAACGGATGGAAATTTCATCCCATATGTTTATTTTTTATATGACTGTGCTAAAATTTGCCATTTTTTTAGTTAAACAGGCTGAACAACTCTAGAGATTTTTAAAAATCCAAATGTAAGAGAAAGTGAAATCAACAGATCAATCCATTTTTAATTGGAGGAAAAGTGGGACTTATTAAAATATGCACATATACACACCTAACCAGATATACCCAAATCAGTGTCAGACTCATTCAGCTATATATTCACCTCCTCTGAAAAATAAAGATTGGAACAGGATGCTAAATCAATGTTGCATTATAAATTTGCTTGTCTTTCTTATTTAAAGAGACACAACATAATAATCCATTTGTTTCTACAAATATTTCTGGGAGATAGTAGAGAAGGGTAGCAAATCTGTTCTCATCTGAATACTTTTTATTAACTCATTGGAATTCTAGTGATTTCATGGGAGGCAGAATGACTCTTTGCTAAATCGGCAGGTTTCCCAGGCGTGTTTAGAGAGCTATAGAAAATGTTCACATGCTCCTGTGATTTATGACAGCATCATGGTTTGCCATTATTGTTAGCAGGTCTGTAACTATTTCCATTTAAAACCTTGCTTTCATATAACTTCTCCATAAAAATTCACTCCAACTTGCCATATGAGCCATCAGCCAGACAAATGTTCCAGTCAGGGGGTGGCAAACCCTTCAAACATCTCTCAACTAGTTTTATAGGTAAGTGTATTAGGTTAAAATGTGCCTCACACTTTTCTAACTTTGTTCTTGTGTGAATTTTACTCTTCCTTCCTTCCTACCTTCCTTCCTTCCTTCCTTCCTTGTTAGAAGTTGGGTGTATGAGTTTAAAATACACAAGTAGTCTTCATTTAACTCTGAATGAAAAGTTTGGCAAGCTTTTTGTTCAGAAAAAGCCTTCAAAAAGTGTTTGATTTTAGTTTCTGAAGCACAAAGTTTAAGTGCATACATTCATGGTGAACAGTTATTTTAAAGTTTCAACAACAAACAAGAAAGTTAAAAGTTTAGTAAACCCATAGCGCACATGGGAAAAGTTTGTAAGGTGTATCTTGAAAATTTAGATTTACTCAATAATAGCATTTTGATACTATGCTGGCAGCAACCAATACTTGTCCATATGAATTGCCAAATGTACTGATTAGGAAATTAATTTTCCTTTTAAAAATGCTTATATTCCTGCAATTTTCCTCCAACAAGGGATATATGAGTCTTGTGGTGAAAGGCTAGAACCTAAACAAAGAAGTTCCATCCACATGGTTTTTTCTGTTTATTGCTTAGGACAGATATTTATATCTGTCTTATCTCTTGAAGGAAATGAGGAAACATATGCCTGATAACTTGATTCTCTTCAACCCTCAACAGCCATTAGACACAC